>AYEL01050007.1:0-42804 GCA_000484575.1 Olivierus martensii | reverse complement strand
TTGAATCGATGTCATCTTTCAGATGTATAAACACGCCTACCAAATTTTGTTTATCTAACACAAGTCTTTCTTGGTGTTGGGATTTTTTTTTCCGTCAGTGTATTAATAGTCAAACGTGGCTGGCTGATGTCCCTTTTTCGGACCGACTACTATACCAATTTCTATAAATATGGTATCGTTAGAAAGGTCTAATTTTCAGATGTCTGCGACAGCTAAAATTATTTGTTGTTGCTAATAATTTAAAGAATAAAAATTAAATTGAAATTATAGTTCCTCAAAAAAGACAAAATCTGTAGAGGGTACTGTAACGTAATAATGGATGCTGTTTTACGATTCCCTACACGAGTTTGGAGGTGTATTTCGTCGTTATATGCAGATATATTCGTTGTTATATTATAAGATTATTTTCGCTCATTTATATGAGCGTGTAATTTCTAGTAATTGAATATTATGAGATCATTCCATAATTGGAATAACTTTGATAAATCAGACTATAAAACTGATAAGATGATAAAAGAATCCAAATTCTATCAAGCTGTTCAAATATAAACAATGTTTGTTTGCATGTAATTTTTAAAAAATATTTTGGCAACTTAAAAAATTTAGGAACCACTATCAAAGGTGTATTTTCAACAAATACACATAAAAAAACCAGATTAATAAAATTAGGATTAAATTTTTTTTAATTTTTTTTTTATTTTATTTCATTTCACTTCCTTGACAAATATAAGTATCAATAGAAACAAACAGATTGAATAATTTAACTATCCATATTTTATACTTATTTAAAAGAATATCATATAAATTAGTACCTTCTTTATTGCCAATTGTATGATCATAAGAAGGACCAAACGGAGCTTCAGCTAAATGTCGAATCCAGTCAAAATTATCATTTAGCATGTCCATAAATTGATATTCCATTTCTATAAAAAAAATAACAATAATTAAATATTGATACAATATATTCAATATACAGAAGCTTCCAAACTTACACAAATCTAATTCAGATAGTTCCCAACTTTACAAGTTAATTTATTCTTGGAGTGCACTCATAAAATAAGAATTTGTAAACTAAAAATCAATTTCCCATAAACATAATATTAAAAACAGGTTCTGTTCTCATCAAGGAAATTTGAAAATGAGTTTCATTGATTCTACAGTTTTCTGCTGTATATGTATCCATAAATGAAAAATTTATGTAAGTCTTCAGCAGATTATATTTTTATTCACATAAATAAAAGTTCTACATCTTAGAAATGTTTTCAGCTTACTCACCCCTCTTCAGGAATTTAATTTTATTATTGTCAATTTTGACTATAATAAAATTAAGTAAACATTATAAAAAATAATAGTTTATGATTAAAAAATGATTTATTTATCTAAAGAAATAAAAATATGCTTTTTAAAAGCAATCAAATTTTAATAATAAAGAACTTATTTATGTTATAAAAATGTTAAAGAATTTTTATTCTTCTTGATACATACAGAGCTCCTGTAACAGGAAATATTTTTATATATTAAAATGTTTTCAGCCTTACTTTGAGACCATCGTCAGTATACAATTCTTTTTTTAATGAATGTTTTAGAACAGAATACAGCTGTATTCTGTTCTAAAACATTCATTAAATTTTTCTGGAATATAAATTGCTATATTAACAATGTTCAACTAACTGTACTGTACTATTTTTTTAAACTATAACATTTGGAAAGAAAGACAACAAAACACAGTACCTGATTAATGCTTATTAAAAATTATTAAATATATCTTACTATATATGTTTTAGAATGTACTTTATAGAAATTAACATGAAAGCATTAAATAAATTCTATATTTCATCTATTACTATGATTTGATTTTTAGCTTATTCAATTTAAGCTAGAGTAACAATTTAATTAATTTACTTACTGCTGAAGTTTCCTTTCTTATCACTTGACATTTTTATATCGCTGAGAATATTTTGCCATAAGCATAAATCATCTTCAAAATCACAATATCCTAAAATTTTATATAAAATTTAAATTTTAAAAGAAAAATAATGCTATTTAATGCATAAGAATTTTTAACATTTATTAAAAATATTATTTTTAGTTTGAATTGAATGAATATTTATTAATAAAAAGGATTAGAACAAGCAATTTGAACAACAAATTATCAATTTGTAATTCAAATTCTTTAAAATTTTATTAAAATAAAGAAAAAATATAATTATGTATTCAAGGAATTGCAAGCACTTAAAGCAGGAAAAATACACTGTTTTATTATTAGATATATATTACATATACTAATACTACTACTAATAATAATAACTCCAGGTAATGTTTTCAGCCTTCTATGGCCCTCCTCAGCCGGTTCTCTCAAATGAGCATCTCATTTGAGAGAACTAGCTGAGAAGGGCCATAAACCAGAAGTTATTATTATTATTACCGGAATTATACCGGGAAAATATACTGGAAGTTATTATTATTATTATTATTATTATATGTAATATATATCTAATAATAAAACAGTGTATTTTTTCTGCTTTAAGTGCTTGTGGTTCCTTGTATTCATAGAAGCAGCAGAACTTGGTAATTTATAATTACTGTATAGTTAATTTTGTATTATTTTAACATATTTAAATGCCATTATTCTTTTATCTATTTATTTATACCCCACTATATTAAAATAAAACAAAATCTAAATTACACATACTATCCAATTCACTGCTTATACTCATCAATTTACCATTAAGTAATTTTGGTAGCCTGAAGATGGTAACTAATACCAGAAATGTTAGCTACTAAATAGAATTTAGAAGTGATCTCAACTGCTAAGAGTGCTTTGATTTAGTGGTAAAAAATCTAAACTAATTTATAGGACCTTAAAATAAAATTAAAGATGCAGGAGTGCTTTCTGGGGAAATAATGCAAGTCAGCTCTCACAAAACTTCTCTAAATTCTTATTTATAACCATTTACAAGATCCACGACCTCCTTTTATTAGTAGTACAAAAATGGCCAATTTCTGACCATCCAAATAATCAGTAGTAACGATAAAGCCACATGATAAATACAGAAGAAACGAAAAAAATAATATAAAAAAGAACGTGTAATAACTTTACTTTCAGTAGAGAGAGAGAGAGAGAATAAAGGGATAGCTCGTATATCAAATTACAAAACGATTCACTTCTAGAGTTGCTGAGTTGTCTTCTGAGGTCACGTTTCTAAGTTTGCATTGGTATCATAAAAAAGTGCCCCGCAGAGAGAACATTTTTTCTTGTCTACAAGAAATCAACCGAAAATACAACCAAAAACCTCTATGCGGCGAAGAAAACGTCTTTTTTTTTCTTCGTAGCGTAAATAATGTTCCGATAAGTGGAAAACTCACGTCTACCTGTAAACGTTAGAACTTGTTTTCAATTGTGTGAAGTGGTTGCTGGTAAATTACTCAACTCTGTCAAAGAATCCAACAAGTAATATAATCTGAGCCAAAAAACATTCTAGTTATTTTGATGCATAAATCATATCTAACTTGTAAGCAATACATATACCAATCGCATTTATCAATACGCTTTACTAACTTCTATATCATGTTTTATTTTAAAATATTCCTTTTTTTTTCACTTTTTTTTAAACATAAGTGGTAAACCCACTACTTACTAAACACATTAAGAAGCGTATTTATTCATAAGTTTTGTTCTTTTATACAAAAAAATCATTTTTTATTTGTATACTGTTTGTATATTTAAATTTATATAACCGATTTTTTCGTATAAATAATAATTCTGTTAATTACTTTAACATTAGTATTGACAACTACACTTCGATGTAAGTTATCATCCAACTTAAAAATAAGGATAAAGTATAATTAATTAAATTAAATTTTATTTTTTTTACGTTATCGAAACACCAAAAATATGATTAAAATCATTAAATATATAAGTTAGATTAAAAATATCAAAATATTCCCGATAATTCTAATTTATATGCTTCATAGACTGTTAGCAATTTACCTTAAGGCAACGTAATTTATCGCATTAAACATAGTTGCTTCAGACAAATTCGAGGATCAACTTTAATGAGAATAACTTTAACAGGATAATCCTCATTTCTATTAGATATTAAATTAATTTCTCTTTAGGCTATTTAAGTTAATAATTTTCTATTAACTGAGATCACAAATGATTCGAAAAAAACTCGTATCGAATTTTCTCGATAAGTTAAAAAATTTATATTGAATAAGATAAATTTTTCTACGATTTAATCGAAAGACGTTTCGATAAAAATAAGGAAACAGAAAAAAATAAACAAAAATGTGACCACAAAGGAATTTCTACAAGTTGCTATATATATCTGCAAATAAGACTAAAAGAATGATATAACTGATCTTGTCTAAACGGATTCGCAGTAATAAATCTCAGAAAAGGAGATGGCATGTTCCTATTGACAGGAAAAGACTCCTGCAGGGAAGAATAGTCAATAAATTATTTGTTAATCCGACACGAAGGGTATTGGCTACACCATCAACCACCTACCTATTTTAGAAGCATGGAAACTATCATGCTGGCTTACTCTTCTGATCTGAGGTGAAAGTCTTGATTTTGGAAGAATGCTGTTATCGGTATTGATGCGATCGATGGCATATCGGAAAGCCAATTCTTGTTCGTCGTCGTAAATATCGAATATTCCACCTAAAAATTATACTCATTAATATAAAACTATAAGGAAACTTTTCTAAACTTAGTTTTAGATAAAAGTAGAAAACTTATCAAGCTATTAAAATTACTATTATTATTTTTTTTTAATTTTTAAGAAAACCATTTATTTATCGACAGGTATAAAATATTTTTGACATTTACATTCAGACTAAAGTTCAGATTTTCATTAAGATATTATGCTATATTTTAAAAATGAATGCTAATTTATCATCATAAATATCGCTGATCGTCTATGGAAGAATTTATACGAAATATATATTTAATTTAAATTTTGATGCAATTTTTAGCACAATTAATTGATCCAGACGTTCTAGTATTTGTTATTGATACCAAAGTTTTCTCAATTCTGCTTCAAGGGAGGTCAACAGACCACATGTACATGTATATTTTCAGTGATGCTTAGTTTCATTTTCTTCTTTAGTATTTATTTTTGAATTAAATAATAATTTATTCGTTTTAAATATAACATTTTTAATCTATCGGAATAGATAAATTCTTGTTAAATTCACGAGTTAAACTTCTAACATTTCTTTCTTGAAAATTTTAAATTGTAATGAATAGCAGTTACACTATTGCATTACTTAAATATTATATTTATCATTTTTTTCGAGAAAAAGTTCATTTTCGTTTGGAGAAACAACGATAAAAAATTAATTGAAATGTTCATTAAATATTTTATCGCATGTTCATTAAATATTTTATCGCTATATGAAATTTTAATAAAGAAAAGATTATCTGAACTTTAGAATTATTTTCTTTATTCTGAAATTTATTATTTTCTTTTTTTGGTTTAAAAAAGAAAATAATAAATTTTCTTTTCAATAAAAATAATTATATAAATAAAATTTATCGTAAATATAGATTATAAAATGAAAAAAATTTTTAAAGTTAGAGATATAAAAATTTATCAAACTTGCAATAAAATCAATTGTTTTTCACTTTAAAATTATAACTTATATTGTTCAAAACTGTCAAGTATCTTGCAATATCATAAAAATTTCCATTTAATATTGATTAGTTAATGAATTGTACTAATAATAACAAAAAAAGACAACAGTGAGAGTGCCAATTAGTTTTCTGTCTGAGAATCTTTAAAAGAACCATAGTTTCATTATCTGGATGTAAGTAGCCTGAAGCAATATGTTTTCTCCTATAATCATTCCAAGATACCAGTGATGACAAATCATGGATTTTCAGAATAGTATCTGCCGGTCGATGATTGGGTGCACACCTCTGTAGCCCTTGGCGAGAGATATCGTTCCAAATTAGCTGATGCACCACAACCCAAGAGACCATTGCATAAACAAATAAACCATACCAGTCATCTTTATTGGATATTTCTAACGTTTCTATTTGAGATGATAGACAGATAAGCAAATTTTAAGAAATCCTTATTTATAGCCGTTTCTTGGCCTCTGATATTTGCTATCGTACTTATAAACCTGCTAATTTGTTGTCTTTCCCATTAACGTTCAATCTAATGTGTTAAAAATGCATTTATAGCCACATCGATAAATTTATATTAAGTATAATCTCAGTTAAATAACATTTCGGCATGGAACAAATATTAAAATAATGTGTTAGCAGTTACGAATCTCGTATGGAATATATCGACTAACTGGATAATTAATATTTTTTGATTGTCTTCAATTATTTTATTATAACACGTAGAACTTAATCCGGTGCAGTTTATTTAAATTATTATCTTTAATAAACTTTTTATCAAAGATATGACTTTGAAAAATAAACATGCATTTAAATAATTATTTTTATAAATGCTTAATTAAAAATAAGGTTATGTAGATACAGTATATGTAGTGTATATATATTTTCTTGAAAATTTTTCCACTGGTAAAACTTTTTGAAAGCTGTAAACAGTAAGAATAATCTACTTCCTGAAAACGAGAGTTGTGTGTGACATGATTATTGCGGTTTGGACAGATTGGCTCTATTCTCACGTCGTCTCTAACAACGTTAACGTTGGATGCTGACAAGATAGGAACCTTTTTGTAATCACTATAAAATTATGATTTTTTTTCTTTTGCTCTGTTTATGATTACTGATATATAGCAACAACCTTTCTTAAAAAGCAACATAACTTAAAGAAAAAAGAAAAATTCAATACATCAGTTAGAAACATGCATGATTAAGTTTTGACAAACATCAGCAAAATATCTGATAAATTTACTACGAAAATTTTTGTTTTATTGTTTTATTTTTTCGAATGTTTTCGGGTCATCAATGGGAAGAGAAAAATTACGGTTTTTGATGAAATACACGATAAGCAACAAAGATCAAAACAACGCCAAACTTTGGAGATTACGTACATTCTCAAAGTTTAGTTTCGTTGAAGCGAGCAATAAGGCTGGTGACAGCCCATCATGTATGACTGGGACTTCTGCCAACAGCTAGCACACTCACATATCTCTACTTAATTAAGTCTTATTGGTAAAGAACCCTACCTCAATGCTAGGGTCGATGCCGTGACACTAAACGTCGACTATAGATTTTTTTCTACAAAAAATTGTACACAAAAATAACTAAAATGCGACTGCTTTTTCTCTCCAACATATCGATTTTTAGTCGTAGAAAAGAATATTCCATTTAAAGATTTACGACATTTCTGTAAAGAAAATGTTCAGAAATGCCATTTTCTACTAAACATTTTCATTAACATCTTAATTACCTTAATGTACAAAAGATAGTTTAAGTAAGGAATTAGAAAAGAAATATTAATATATTTAAAAACAAATATTCATTACATAATTTAAATATAATCATTAATATAAAATAACTTTTTCTTTTTTTATAAATTTTAAATAATTTAAATATAATCATTAATAAAAAATAACTTTTTCTTTTTTTTATAAATTTTAATTATTTAACAAATATTTGAAAAGTATTCGTTGTATATAGGCTATATTAAAATATTGTATATAGATCTGTACAGTTTTAATGATTTATTGTACATTAAAGAAATGCATGTTTGTGACAATCTTCAGTGAGAAATATGTTTGCAAAAATGACTATTTAAAACGTCCATGTTTATCGATCAGTTAGTCATCATATAACACGCTGATCTAACAGATAGACTGACAGACAGCCACAGCTATAGGCGTTACCGCAATGATGCGAGCAACGTACCTAAAAAATCAATAAAATTTTAAGTTACCGGAGAGATTCAATCATCAAAATTTCAATTTTTATCAAATTTTTTCCACTTGAATTACATTTTGCCATTCAGTAGATTCAATTTAAACAAATTAAAAATAAATTTAAAACATTTGGTACCAGAAATAAATATAAAATTAGTAAGTGGTAAGTAAATTATTATAAAAATTTTGCTAGGAAAAAAAAGACGATGATAATAAATTTACAAAATTTTGTCAAGTGTTCAAAATATTTAAACGATTGTTTAGTACATAAATCACAACTTTATTTGTCCTACTTTACTAACAAGAAATAAATGGAAGTTTTATTTCCTCTTATACTTAAAATTTTTGGCAATATCGTATGCATTTATTTACCAATTGCTGTAGTTGCAATATCGAAAAAGTTAATAAACTGTATTCACAGTAATAATTCTCCTAATTTACAGTAATATTAACACGCATAATATAATTGATTATGTTTAATTGCTCTTTTATGAAGAAAAATCCAAACTCATCTGCATTTTTACATGCGGGCAAATTACTTTTTCAATAAGCGAGTTTGAAAAATATTTCGTCATTAAACAAATAAACTTGCCACGATAAACTTGCCTAATTTTTTTGGAGTTTCTTTTATATCATTATTTGTTTACAATTTAGTTTAATTATAATTTATAAGCATATTTTAATTATGATAACGAAACCGTGGAATATGTACCTCATCATTTTTGTACTAAAATTAAGTGCAGACTTAATTTATTTAATTTTTATTTTGGTTCTTATTTAGCACAATATTCTTCGCTTAAATTATATTTAGTAAAGTATTTAAAATGAAAAAAATATAAAAATATCATCGAAGCGAGATTTTAAATAATAAAGTCGAAGTTTTCTCTTCCGAAGACCAAATAAAGAAAGAAAAAAACATAGAAATCAGGCATTATGATTTTATTATAATCTATACGAATATTCTGATTTTAAAAAAATTTTGTTTACTTAAATTATTAGAAAAATTATAAGTAAATATTAATATTTTAATGAATAATAATGAGGAAAAAATTTACTTTTAAGATGCATTAAGAAAATCAATAGTATTTAATGTAATTCGGCATATATTTTTTTTTAACGATCGTTCTTAAGTTCTATGCTCGGAAAGAAGTTTTTGAAGCTTTTTCAATGACGTTAATTTTTAATTGGGCAAATTATTTTTGCTTAAAACGATGTAAAGCACGGTTAATTAACTCTATAAAAGAAAATTGAAGTGTTATTTCGGTTAATTGATAGATTTTTCTTTTTAAACAAAAATCTATCGTCATTCTTTCGGAAATGTTCCATGGTTAAGTATTCGATATTGAATAGGATCAATCTATTGTTCGATGTTGTTAGACATTCTAAGGAACTTCTCTCTCCTGAGAACACTAAAGATCAGTTGGTATCTCAACTGATACTTTTGTAACGAGACAACATTAGAGCAAGCAAGTGGTGCATTTCTTTAGCATTCTCTCTGGCAGAATGCAAAGTGGAAAATCGTGTATGTCTCTGCGGAATAAGGAAGTTCTGTTTGACTGAGCGAGAGTGTTCTTATCACTCACATTCAGAATAACATATTTAAAGATATTCTCACAAATGTAAGATTTATGCTCTTTCAACTACATAAAATTTCTTATTAAATTCTTTATTTCGTTATTTCGTAAGCTGTTTTGGGCTATGAAATTTTATCGCATATAATCGATGAACACATCAAAAATACGAATCTAGACGGAGTTTATTATTATTTTTTACTTTTTGTACGCCACTTCTACATGTTAATAAAGTGCTTAGCAAATTTGTTTCACATAATAATAATTTTTGACATTATTCCTGACAGAAATATTATCTTCCAGACCACTACTGACTTTCTAATGAAGCAACTTGTATGAATATTTCCAAAAAGATTTGCTTAAAACTTTTTTAACTTTAGTATTCATGTCATTCAAACATTTAAAAGGCTGCTAAAAATTAATCCTTTTAAAGTATTAATTCAATTGCTAATTAACTTTGTATATAACAAAAAAATTAAATTATTGATTAGATAAAATATAATTAAATAATTTTTTAAATGAATTTACTTAATACAGTATTTTTAACATGAATAAATATTTTATCATATTTTTCTTATAATTCAAAATTTTGATATATAAGAATTAAAGTTATAAATAGATTACAGTATAATTTTAATATGATAAAATTAACTGAGTTCCCGAATGTAAAATCAATCTCATTTTTTAAACAATTATAATAAATTATATCCATTCCCTTCGAAAGACTAAGAATTTATCAATTTTAAAAATTTCCTGAGGGAATATCACTCAATCTCTTTCAATACATTTTATCAGAATTATCTTATTTGTATTTCTTTTACGTTACTTTATTTTCCGTAATGTGTAATGTTTTACTGTGATATCTTCAACTCAAGTTTATAATTAATTACATTAGAGAAAATATTACTTTACTGAATTCAACAAGTTATGAACGAAATCTTGTCCACTGCTAATTATGAAACGTTAATTTTAAAATTTCGTGTACTGAAAGTAAATCGATAATGTCGACAGCATTTTGCCACCGGGAATACTCTTTCAAATGAAGAAATACGCATTTTACACTTTATAATGTCACACCACCAATATCGTTTTAATGGAAAAGTGGAAAACTTTCTCTTCACTTTAAACTTCAAATTTGATTATATGACTCGGACAAAATAAAAATATCTATGCCTTTAAAATTTAGTAACGAATATTTTTAAACATTAAAAATTATTCTTACGTTAAATATTACTATATAAATAATTAAAAAAAGTATTTTCTTTTTTAATGTTTTTTGAGTAATGTTTAAACATTCAAACGTGATGGATCTATTGCACGAATTAAAATGTAAACATTAATTATTCAAAGGGAAGAAAATAATAAAAAGTTGGATTTGAATACATTTTTTTTCATTATTTTTTCATGAATATCATTTTTTATAAATATAAAACTCAACCAAAACGATTTACATTTTTAATATTAAATCAGTTCATATATTATATTGAATTTAAGAACTGTCGGAAACTTAAAAAAAATCGAGTATAGAAAGTTTTGTAAATTAAATTTTTTTTACAATTAATTAAAATTTTTTTATGTTGTTTTTAAATTTAATAATTATTTTTTAATATAGATTTGCATGAGAATGATGAATATATATTTGTATGAACTAATTAATTATATATTTTTTGACAATGATTAAATTTTAAATAGAATTTTATATCACGACTTATTTTTTATAAAATCGTGTAATCCAGAATTAAGTTAGTTTGTATATCATGCGAGTGTTCTAAATACTAAAAAATTCATAAAAATTCCGCAATCTCGCAATATTATTGTTTGTTTTGCAAACTTAATACTGATGTTTCCTACAGAATTTTATCATAACAATGTTTACATTTATTCTTTTACAGAAATGATTTTCTAAAATTTACCTTTGTTAAAAACATATTTGCAAACCTATAATAAGAAAAATAGAATGGAACTTGTATAACAGTTTATAACTCGGTAGAGAAGAATAATTATGTGAATTAAAACTTATATTTAGGTCTTGTAATATGTTAGCGTGTTGAGGATTACAGTAAAAGTTTATATACTTACAGATATTATTAAATATAAACATTTACTGTTAACATTTGCGAAACTACTTTATCCTGTCCCATGAAATTAGATCTTTCTGATGGAATCATTTATAAACTAATATTTGAGGAAGAAAAACATTCAGTTGTTTGCTTTAGTTAATTAAAAAGGAAAAGCTTAATTTCTAACTTATTATCTGGCAACTATAGCTATATGAAATGATATTGAGCTGCTTTCGGAATCTTCACAATTTTCTCATATGAGCACTCATCCAAGAAAATAAAACGTAATTCACGAAAATATAACACTGCAATAAAGTCAATATAAGAGATTCTTTTATTAATATCAATTTTACATATTTTTCTTTCATAAAAGATTTGGTATAGATTTATTTTACTTATTTTTGATAAAAAAATTAAAATATCTAAGTATTACTATATTTATCTTAAAAATTGAAAAAAAATGTTCGGTATAAAGTTTATAAAAATTCTCAACAGAATTTTTAACGAATTTCTGATATTTATAAATGTAGTATAAATAAGTCAAAAAAGAGTGTTTTATATATAAAATTAGATTAGGCAATCAACACTTCGAGTTTTTAAAATGTTAAGTTAAAATTCAATTTCCGGATTATGCCTCGAAGTCTGAATATCTTTGTGAATTTCTACTGAGAATTTTTAATATGAAATTTCATTATAAAAATACATTCAGTAAGAACGGAAATTCTTTTGTAAAATGTATATAGATAATATGCCGAAAAAAGTAAGCTTACAATATAATAAAACAAATTAAAAATAAAATCCTTAAAGAAAACTAAATCTTCATACAACAAGTTATTATGTAAAATGTCTTCGCTTTTAATTAAATTTAATTATAACAATTTTGAATTTTTGCTTGGTTACCTTCCAATATATATATTAATGCCAGAAATAATGATTCTGAGAATGTAGTCTAGAAAGCAATCATTAATTATTTTAAAAAATTAATAGATTAAAACTGTAAAAATTAAAAAAAAATATGACATTTCTAAATATCATATATTATTTTATGAAAAATAGCGAATTTTTCGGAATTATAAAAATATATTTTTAATCAATAGTCTTAAGGAATTTTTTTGAAATTTAGTAGAAATAAATCAACTACTTCAAACGTATCGTGAAACATTGATAAGATAAAAGTAAACAGTTTACTACCGAAATCAGTTCTAAGACCTTCCTTCAGTCAATTAATTCTAAAATAGAACTTTACTCCTCTGTAAATCAGTTGATTTCTTTTAATGTAAGCACAGTTGAAGAAAATGGACTTTCAAATGATTTTTACACGACTTAAGATTAAGCTTTCAAGGTAGCATCTTAATCACAATAAATAAAAAAATTCCGAAATTGTATTCTATGCAGCGTACCAGCATGATCCGATTTTATTTTCTACGAAAAGTAAATGGAATTCTAAAGATATATTTCATAGATTTTTGGAATATATAGTCATCCAAAAATATCCGGATTGTCACGCATTCTATAGAAAATGAAATTTGTTTTGCCCAACGTGCAAAAAAAAATATATTTTTTGTTGATTTCTGTAATTTTTTAAAAGCATATAGATAAAAGATAATGTTAGTTTATATATGTTTGACATATAGACAAAATATGATGCTAGTTTTATTTGCAAAAATATAAAAGTTGATAGAAATAAGAAAAAATGAACAAAAATATTTTTCGAGCAAACAGAATTTATTAGTATTACATGAGTAAGGTAGATACCATTCAAATGATTTATGCATAAATTGAAAAAATTTCATATATCAAATATGAAAAATCCGTGAAAAATATATCCGAAAAAATATCTGTTTTAGATGATTTGAATTTTGAAATAAGAATTTAATATAATTATTTATTTTAATAAAATATGCAAATATATACATATATTTTTTCACATACATCTATAGATTTGGACAAAAGTAGTGTGAATAATTTAATTATATATATATATATAAATTAAAAATGATATATGGTAATTTCAATATAAGAAATGAAAAGTGTAAAGAAATTTGAATATTCTACAGTCTTAATTATCTTCGTTAAGAATAGATAATTAAATGTGCAGATATCAATTTCGTTGTTTAATCGATAGCTTTAAATCATTAAAATACCAAAGTTTAACGGAATTATCTTGAAACGAGTAAAACGAAAAATTATCGGAATATAGGAAAAGGTAATTAAAAATTGGTACGTGTAGTTGAACGGTTAAATATTCATAATAAAAATATATAAAAATGTGATAAATTATAAGCAAAACGAGTATCGGAGAATTATTGACTAATGCTGGAGGTATATGTGACAACTGAATTCTTAAAACTCGAGTGAAACTATCGAAAAAAAGATCGGAATAAATCTATTTTGTTTCAACATCGATCTTCAAAGAAAATTTTTCCACTAAAATGTTAATAAAATTCTAGATTAGAGTGTTTTCCAATAATTAAGATATATCTGTGAGTTAAGATATATTTGTTTTCTGAAAAATTTTCACAGATTCCCGAATAACTTTTATTTTGGAACGACTTTTATTGAAATACATAGTTGAAACTCATTGAAAAATTTATAGTTATAAAGATATTAAAAGAAGAAATATATTAAAACACATTTCAATCAGCAATTTATTTAAATGATTTCAAATTTAAACAAAATTTCTTAATTTTTCTAATAAAAAGAATTTGAAGTTTATGAGTTTCTCATTCGCATATGACAAGAATAATAAGGATTTAAATTAGTAAACATAATACGAAGAAATTGGATAAGTTGAATAAATATGATTAATGTGTAGATTTTAAATTCTTTAACATAAGTACGGCAAAATAAATATTCCTATTATTATCTACCCTTCAAAAAATAACTTAGAATAATTCATCTACATAACTATAGAATTATATTAAATTGAGAAAATGCTCAAAGCTAAAATATTTCAAAAGGATAATAATTAAATGTTTATTTTTAAATTATAAAAAAGCAAAAATATTTTTGATTAGTAATAATACACACTGTAATATTAATGTTATGTATTGGTTGTTACATTAATAAGTTTAACATTAATGAGAATAAAAATTGCACATATCCATTAATTATTATTAATTTTTAAAATTTTCACTCAATTATTTTAAGTTATTTGTTCTGCTTCTTTATCCTCCGGACAAATTCAAACTGAAATTTTATTGTTCATCAAACTAGATAAACTAGTATTAAACTTATCACTGAAACTTCTATTATAAATTTTTAGTGAAAAATTCTATCAACTTATCACATACTCAAGTTACAGATCAATTAAATTCCTTAATTTCATTCTTAGTGTCAATCAATGTCAGGAAATAATTCTTCAACGTAAATTTTCACTCAATTATTTTAAGTTATTTGTTCTGCTTCTTTATCCTCCGGACAAATTTTTATTCAAACTGAAATTTTATTGTTCATCAAACTAGATAAACTGTTATTTGTTCTGCTTCTTTATCCTCCGGACAAATTCAAACTGAAATTTTATTGTTCATCAAACTAGATAAACTAGTATTAAACTTATCACTGAAACTTCTATTATAAATTTTTAGTGAAAAATTCTATCAACTTATCACATACTCAAGTTACAGATCAATTAAATTCCTTAATTTCATTCTTAGTGTCAATCAATATGTCAGGAAATAATTCTTCAACATTTCTTTTTCCCCCATGCATTTCTAATGTATAGCAATCCACATGTAGTATGGCATTAACTTTTTTCAATCAGTTTATTCATAATACATATGATTTAGAATAATTTATCCATTTTATCTCTTCTGTTTTTCATATATATTATACAAATATTAAATATAATTTTCTAACAAATATTTTGCAGTAAATTAAATCGCTTTTTCTTAAATCTTATTATTGTAACCAATCTCCATCAATGTTTTCATAATATTTTAAAAATCTTCTAGTTACGTATTCATTAAATTTTAAAAGAATGTATAAACTATCTTTCAAAATGTTATATTTTTAGAAAATTATAATTTGATATTTTCTCTATTTGTTGCCACTTATAACAGGAAACTTCCTTATAATTTAAATAAATAAATTACAATACTATTATAATTATTATAAAATAATCTTCGTAATAAATATATTGAATTTTCAAATAATAATTGAATCAGTTTCATAATTATTTATTGGATATTATAATTTCAATCGATAATAAAATAAACATGAAAAATTATTAGAATTATTGTAAATTTCTTCACATTTTTTATATTTCATTAAATTTTTTATATTATTAAAGCAGAATTTTTCTTAAATATTCTGATATAAGAATACTGTATATCCAAGATACCTTTCAAAATTAAAAATTTCAGGAGAACTTTCTGAATTATATGTTAAAACAAAATAACAATAATGTTTAAGTCTCAATTTATTTCATGAAAAATATCAGAATTTTTTTTTCCTATCATCGAATTATCCATTGTCGTTCTTATGTTATTTCGGCATTGTTAACTGCTGAAACATCCTAATATTGACCACAAATCCTCTTATTTCTCTTATATCTATGAATTGTGCAGATGGTATTGATATTGATGCTTCCTCTACTATTACGCTTATAACAAATCTACTTTTTCACTGTCATTTTTTATATAATAACTAATAAAATATATATTAGAATTGCAGGTAGAAATTGAATTTGGGTTATAAAATTTCTACATGATTTTTTTCAATTAATTGAAGTCTTATTTTTTTTATTAAGCGGTGTTCGAACATTATATATCTTTGAAGAAATCTTCATATTATACTAAATTCATTCACTTTGAATTAAACTATAAAATGCACTCTATCATATATTAAAAGTTATATTGGTTGGAAGATATCTTAAGTTTTTCTCTAATGCAAGAAAGTCGATCAAAACGAGATTTTTATTGTTGAAAGGAATCTTTTATATAACTTAAGAAGAGGACATGTCATTTGTATCTTAAACAGATTACGTAATGCTAAATTTGAGAATTTTCTTCGCATTTACTTTCTTTCTTTGTGGTTAAATTTACATCTTCTGTGTCAAGTCTGATTGCTTTATCAATAACTCTAGTGAAAGATCCTGATATCGAGAATATAATCTTCTTTTCGAAGAAGGTAAACTTTCTGATTAGTCTATACACACATATATGTATCGAATTGTTATTTTTATCAATCCAATATACATTATATCAATAAATATAAATAATCTTTGAAAATGTGTATTAGTAAGTTATACTGCAAATAGCTTTCATACTCTGAAAAGCAAAAACATGCATGCATATCTCTCACAGCAAAACATATTTTACACTATTGATTTTATACATAATTTTATATAATTAACCATTTTATAATCTAATTATCTATATTATTATTTACAAATTGATAACTTCTAGTTGTTAAATATTGGCAAATTGAGTTTTAATTATATTTAAAAATTCTGTGGAGTAGTTTCAACATTTTTTTAATACATATATGTCTTCTCAGTACTAAATTTAATCGCTTATATAGAATTTAATATCAATTTTCTATTAAAAATTGAAAATTCCAAAAAGCAGAAGGTCTGGGTGCTTCTTTCATGCCTAACACAGAATTTAAATGGACAGTTGCATGAAATGAGAAATCGTTATTTCTTATTATGGAAAATGTTTGCTCGACTCCATACTGTGTTAGAGAAAGATCTAAATATGGGAATTGTGTAATTAATTTCGAGATAACTTTTCTGTAAACACCGCCTACATAATTAACAAAATTAAAAAAAAAAATAATCTATATAGAATTTCATACAGAGAAATATTTAGATATGTTATATACTTCAAAGTTAAATTTTTTCAAAAATAATTATTTTTTATTTTAAAATCAAAATTTTAATGTCGATCACTACAACTATCAATAAACAATTTTTTGATCTCTAAATAAAATAAAGTTATTATTTATCAATAAATTATAAAAAAATTTAATCTAATAAATATTTAAAATTCCAATTATCAGAAGAAAATCTAACAGAAATTTATATTCAATTAATTTAAATAAGATACGCTCTATTTAATAATTAAGAGTTAATAAAGAACTTCATAAAATATTTATTATTAATTGGTGTTTTTTAGTGATTTCTGAATGTAAATTTATTTATTTTAGATATGTCAAGTTGTTAACTGTTATTTAATTTATTTTAAAGTTATCAGTACAATTGAATGCAAATATAAAAAGTATAAGATTGGCAACATAAAAGGTCATCACTGACACAACACTAATATTAATTAAATAAAAATTTTATTAAAAATTTGGATATTTGAGAGACGAGAATGTATTATTATGGTAAATCTACTCATTAGATCTTCAGCGATATAAATTTATTCCCAAATGATATTGTAAGTGATTTTATACCCACTCATCAGTCACGTATTTCTGATAGAGTCATTAGAATTTAAGTATGGACAGTATTAATCTTATTTAATTCTGAGACATTTAAATATCTAACAGAATTGGAAAAAATAACTTCATAAATTATCAAAAACAATAAGAATATTTTTTTATGATTAACAAGATTACTTTTTTTTTCAGAAATTTTTCTTATGAAGTACTCGAACAACATGATACTGTAATTTAATTGTCTAGAAATTCATTTATATCATATATTTCTTAGTAATCAAATTATAGAAAATAATGTAACTGCAGTGAATGATCAAAGTCTTGAATTAGTATATAATTATATTTTCAGTCTCTCATAATCAATTTTTTATAATATAATTTTATTTAACATTTTCAAAGTCACATTATGATGAATAATATTAGCAGCATAAAATACATAGTAATTAAAATAAAAGTAATCAAATACAGGATATTATCACAATCAAAAATGTTACCTTAAAGTAAAATGAACATAATTATGTTTCGCATCAAAAGAAAAATATTTATAATATAAACAAAGAAATAAACTTTATAGTATATATGATATCAAATACAGGATATTATCACAATCAAAAATGTTACCTTAAAGTAAAATGAACATAATGATGTTTCGCATCAAAAGAAAAATATTTATAATATAAAGAAAGAAATAAACTTTATAGTATATATGGTTATCATCAAATAATTTAGTAATTTTTGATTAATATGGATATAAAACAAAAACTGAAACAACAAAATGGAAGGAAAACTGGAATAATAAAAATATGATTATCATTACGTATTGACAAAGATATTTGTTGTTTGGTTATTTTACATCTCTCGTAGTTGAAAAACTTTTAAATATATATTAATTTGTCATTTGGAAAATAATAAACCTTATACCATACTGCTGTAAACTTTTATGGTAGAAAAGGTGAATCAATTTTTCAAAGAATTTTTATAGCTTTTTTATTGACATTTTTAGAAATATCCTTGTTTATATTTCCTGATTGGTGTATGACGAATGTTTAATATGAGCTTTCATAATTATTTGCAAGACGAGAAATTCATGCTAGATACAGTACTTTTATTTGCTCTATTCAGCAATAATCGAATTAAAACACACAAAGAATAATATCCATAACTTTAAATTCATTTTTAATATTTAAGTATTTTTGTTTTTATATTAATATATTTCTGATTCAAATTGCCATGATCCAATTTAAATATTTCCAATATTAGACAAAAGAGCAAGTTAATAAACTTATCCAGTTTGTGCTGGATAATTCATTATTTCTCCTCCATGGGTGTTTGAACGAGCTACCAAACTTACTTCACCTTCTGCTCACATGCCGGAAAATCCATCATATATGTCTTCTTCTTTCTCACGACCTTCTAGACCATTGCATCTTTCTGACATAGTTGTTCCGTAACTATTTGTTCTAAACAATTTATTTTTACATAGCGATTTACACACTATCACAAATTCCTTCTTATACGTAACAATAACAACATGGTAACAATTTTGTTATAAAATTTAAAGTAAACTTTTCTCATAATTAATTAATCAAAATCAAAAACATATAATATATAAAATATAAAAAGTATTCTAATTTTTTATAGTGTACTTGGTTATTGAAAGCTTCAGAGGACGCTAAGTAATAAAAGACATATAGATATACCTAGATTTCAAATTTCATCGAAATCGATTGACCTTAACAATCTGTATATATATATATATATTATAATGAAAATTTCTGAGAGAATTAAGGATGTATTCAATAATATATAAATATACTGTCATTTGGAATGTCTCTCTCAGACACACATTCTACATATTATTGAGAATATTCTTAATTTTTTAATCCGATTGAATCGGAACTTTTAGTGAACATTAAGTAACAAAAGAAATATATATTCGAATTTGGTCAAAATCGATTGAGCGATGTGATCTAAAGATAAGTTCATAATGAGCGGCATCCGTACTTTTTTTTATTTTGGCTCTATTGAATCAAAAATTTCAGAGAAATTTAAATAACAAGAAATGGTTATCTTTCAGATTTGGTCTAAATCGAGTGAACGAGATGCTCTAAATATGTTTTCAAAGAAGTGAATTATCTTTTCTACATCCTTTCATCTTAGCCCGACTGAGCCAAAATTTTTAGAATGCTTTAAATAAGCTAGGATATACTTATATTCCAAGTTTGGTCAAAAACTGTTGAATAATGCGATCTATAGAATTATTTAATGAGAAGTTATTCCCATAGCCTTACCTTCATTTTCATCCGATTTTATTGAAAGCTTCAGAGGACGCTAAGTAATAAAAGACATATAGATATACCTAGATTTCATCGAAATCGATTGATCTTAACAATCTAAAGAATCTGCAGAAAAGGAGAAGTAGAAGAAGGAGAACGGGGGAAAAATGCTTTTTTTGCCAATTTTTTTCTATTGTCAAACTGCTTTAATTATTTGTTAATTAGATTTGAAGCTTTGAACTTGGCAATCAGTGTTCTATTGAGTACTTTTCCTTCAAATATAAATGCTAGATTAATGACATTTAAGCTAGAATGAAAGTTACAGCGAGTTGAATTTCGGATGAAATGATTCTTGTAATAAAATATTTAGTAATTATTGTATTTGTCATTCAGTCACTGTCATACCTCTTGACAATTATGAAATTAAAGACACATTTATTCAGAAGTAATTAACATCTATATCAAGCTATATTTTTTAAGTTAAATCACAGAAGTATATAGTAGTTGTTTATGTTAAATCTTTTCTTTCAGTAAAAGAAAGAAATTCTTCAAATCCTTGCAATCTTAGTTTATTTACAATTGTCGTTAATTAAAGCCAACAAGATCTCAATTTATTCCGCACAACCAACTAAATAAGTGACTATTCAGTCCTTACAAGTTTAGAGATGATAAATAAAACTAATAAATGATCATTAGATCTAAATTCTCTTTCTTTTTTTTTTAAGTAATATTTTAAATCCTTATCTGTTAATTTTTTTTTCAAAAATAATTTCAGTTTACTTTTAATAATTCCAATAAAAATATGAAGCTTCGTAATCTTTACAAATATTTATTTATTTATGTAGATATCATCTTCTTAACACCAAAAAAATTTCCACTTCAACAATATCCAGAATTGACCATAAATCCGGAAAAACTAAGGAAATCTTGTAAGTTGATTCATAAATCCAGATTTTCAGAGAAGAACGCAAACTTTTTTAAATCAAACAAACGTTCTCTGATTTCAATTAAAATTAGAGAATGCTAAACACCATAAATATTTATGAATCGACTTTCTTTTATTATCTCCACGTTCAATGATATTTTCATTCTAACGGAGTAAAAACCATCTTGGGAATATTAAATTCAAATATGTTATCTATATTCAGTTAGGCATTCATTATTTTAAATAATTAATCTGTTTTTTTTTACTCTAGGAAAAATTCAATGTGTTTTCAAGCTTGTACTCTAATAATTAGAAATCTAAGTTTAGCCATGTAACAAAAAGCAGAAAAAATTCTTTTATTTTTTTTCTGAAACAAATATTTAATTTTGTTAGAAGAATAAATTACAATCTTAATTACATTCCCTTAAAGGCCCCTTACAGTTTAAACTTTTTCCATATATTTCTAATAAATATAAATTTAATTAACTTCAAAGTGCTCAGGCATTTTGGCAAAAGCTTATATATTTTACTGTGTTCAAATATAAACTTATTCATATTAACCAAATAACATAATCAATCACTCCAAGTTGAAATTTAATCATCAATGTCAGAATATTTATTTTTCATCTTGATATTTAATATGTAAAAGAGCAATCTGAACTGCAATAGAATTATTAGCAAAGTATACATCCCTTTAAAATTATTATTTTTTAATTTTAAAACTCATGTTCTATAAATATTCGTCGTATCTATCACCGTACTCAATAAAAATTATTACGCTGTCTATATGTCAAAACTGGCTAAGATCGATAAAATTTAAATTTTTCTAATACTTTAAAAACATTTTTTATAAACAGTAACATAACTGTGATGAACATTCAGTAATTATATTCAAGCTGCTATAAACTGTGTTACCACTTGATTAATTTTCATTCTTTTCCTCGTTAGCAACATTGTATACATTATTATATATGATTTCTTTAAAATTCTATTGTATTTTGATTTAAGAAATAAATATCACGTGTGTTTATTGATCTGAAGTGATTAAAAATTTGATATGGAACGAAACTTTCCTAGATTTTATGATGTGTGACGAATATCTATAGGTTTGTATTACACAAAGATTATCCTGATTGGTTACATCATTTTAAAAAATCTTTGAATGTTCTATTGATATTTACAGAGTTTCATTATTTCAACAAATAAAAACCAATTTTTATTGCACAGATAATAGCTAAAACAAAATGTTTTTATCGATAGCGATTAGTGATGCAATTATTTATATACAGTAAAAACGTATAGAATTTTTAAAATTTATTCACCATTTTTGAATCAGAACTATATAAATGTACGAAATTAATAAGCATGTAGCTTAATAAATATCCTTGATGTAGTTCTAGAGATATTTTTTGACAGATAAAATGACTAAATTTTTGTTAAAATTACTTGTAAATTTAATAAAAACATAATAAATTAAATACTAAATGGCATATAAACTTATCATCAGTATTTATTAGTTTATTAAATTTATTATAATTTTTTTAATTAATAATTAATCGCTTATTAGACTGTTTATAATGTTTCAAATAATTCTCTTATTTATTTCTATTCGAACACATTCAAACCAACATTTCCATTAAGTGAAATGCTCTACATTTAAAAGCTAGATATCAGCCTGTATCTTTTGTTAACAGAATTCTTTCTAGAAGTGAAATTTAAATCAAAATCGATATGTAAAGTTTCACATTTATCTTTTAATTCAACAAAATATAACTGCACTTTTTCCATTTCAGCATTACTTTTAAATAAGAGATTGTTAACTTTGATAACAACGAACAAAAGATAAGTGCGAATAATTGTTTACCAGTAAATTTAAAGTTCAATGTATAATTTTTAATATATTTAAAAATATTTCGTTCATGTATTTAATACATGCAATTTTATTTTACTTTTAAATTAGTATTACTAAAGTATTTTCTATAATTAAATTCTTATGCTGACATAACAAGCATCTTGTTAAAACAGATTCAACTTTAAAAGGGTAAACCACTTACAATATCATCATTAATATTATGAATAATGCATACAAAATCAGGATATGCAATTACCTAAGCAATATGCTTAAATACGAAGAGTTATACTGTATATCTAAATGTATAGTGTAATTTAATCAAGATCGAAGCATTAATCCTTCAAATTTATTAAGTAGTTAATGCTTATTTTTTATCCAATGTATTTAATAAACCATATCGTTGTTTCATATTTAATGCCCTCTTCTTTTTTTAAACATGAAATCATAAATCTTACCTTCTTTAGCTTTATGACAATACCGTTCTACCAAGTTTGGTTCGACAGGGAAGAAAAATGAGCGAATAAATATCGATCATGCTTAATAAAATTATTCTATTAAAAAATTGAATTCATTTGCACAAATTAATTTAAATAATGCAACTTTCTGTTCTTTATAAAACTTCATAATTGCATTTCGTCCTATTTTTTTCTTTTCTTTTATTTTTGGTTTTAATAATAAAACAAAAGATAATAAGTTTTTTTTTTATTATCTTTTGTTTTATTATTTAAAAAATAAAACTGTTTTTGTTTTAAAAAGAAAAATGTATATATACATTTTATTATCAGCATTACTATAGTTTAAAATATAAGAAAAACTATTTTATTGCCATCATTTCTGCAGTTTAAAAAAATAATAATAAAACAAAAAATATGATAATGAAATGATGTAAAATTCATAATTATTCTTATTTCTTTTATAATTAATTAACAAAATTTCATTTTACTATAGACTACTGTCAATATTTATAAATAAAACTTCACCAACGCATGAATTCGATGACAATTTTATTAAAATAAAACATTTGAGAAATAATATCCCGAAGAAAATATTTTATTTTTTTCATATCAGAAACACATTTAAATGATTCAAATTATTTATAGACAAACAAATTTTTATTGTGGTTTAAAATATTACACTATCCACCTGAGATTTAAAAATATTAAATTGAGATAATATATATATATAAATATATATACCAAGCGTGTAAGAACTGATGGAATTCTTCATTGAATTTTCTAAACAATATACTTAGAATTTGTAACTTAAACAAAGAAAAATGTCATTCCTCTACAGGAGAGAATTTTTCTGTACAGAGTTTTTCATTCGCTACATTTAAGAAATCGAATTCTAGACACAGTAACCGTTGTCATTTTATTGTATTTTCTTCTTCTATTTTATATATAATTTATAAGAATATATATATATTCTATCTTAGTTTTGCATTGAGAAATTTAAAACCTTCTAACCGTAAATAAATTATTAGCAAAAATTGCTTAAGTAAATTTATTGAATTTTGAACGTTTATAAAAGTTTTATTACTTGCGGTTTTCTTATTAAGTGTATTTATTCTTTCATATTAAGTTCCTTTTTTCCTTTATTTTTACTTGCTAGTTGCATTAAAAATATAGTTAAACAAAGTATGTTTACAAAATTTTCAAATATTCTTAATAAAAGGCCAATGGAAAATTCGCATTAAGTCTAATAAAGTTATTTTTTTTAATTCTAATAAATGGTTTTAAAGAATTTTATTAATGTTTCGTGAAAAATTCTTTAAATGGTTATCTTTTCGACAGTTTTTAACAGATTTAAAATATTTAAATACTGTATTTGGTTAAGTTAATTATATATTTCGCAACCAGAAATATAAGTTATATATAAATAACAAATGAAAAGAATTTTGAATTTTAAATTTATCTTAATTTGAGATGTTCTCATTAAATAATATCGTAAATTTTCATCTAATAACACACAATAATTTTTCTAGATTTATAAGCAGATGATGATGATAGAAAATTATCAAGTATCCTTCATACTACACAACACTCTGCTTATAACATACATTTAAATTTAATGAATAGGGACGTGGATATTTTGCATATTCATTGACACTAGTTGTCATCATCTGTACTTCAATTAAGCTTCGGTTGAGACTTTTGAATAAATTATACTCAGAAATTTATTGAATTTTGTCTCTTTGCTTTTGTTTTATACAAGCTTATTTTAGCGACTAACAAGAGCTTTTATTGTTTGACAAAAATAAAATAAAATATAACAATAATATCCAATTACAGTGGGAAAAATTTATAATTTAATTTAATATATTTTATAATATAATTCGCACAAAATAAAAATTATTTTCTTACGCATATTTAACGTATGGTATGCGTAAGTAACCTTATGCATATTAATGGTTTAAACATTTCCGCTGATGTATACATACTTGTTGATATGAAACTAAAGATATTTTAATGAATAATTTTAGATATACACGTAACGAATGCCGATATTTCGGATCTAAACGCAAGTTTAAACGTCGAGAAACACTTTAAAAATTTTTCTCGGAATACTGAAGTCATTAGATAGAACACGCTCCTCCACATGTTGATATCGTAATGCTGTCATAAGCAGATATCGTTTATTCAGGTTTTACCATAAAGAAATTTGCGTAAGTTTTATTAACGTAATAATTTTATATTTTCCTACTTATATATCCGAGTTTAGGGGGGAAAAAAAGAAAGTTACTTATACGCCTCATTGCATTTTATTGTATCCTTTAATAAATTTATCTTCGGGAAAGAACCTTTTTTTCTTCCTAAACAAATTGGATCTAAAAGCGACGATCGAAAATCTCAAGTTTAAACTCATGACAAAAAGAGTGCCTGTTGAATGGTTATAATTACTCGACTGTAACAAAGTAAGTAAGATAATTATAGAGAAAGCATTATAATTAATGAACGATTTAGACATAATTAAAAAAAATTAAAAAAAAATTAGTAGTGTTGAAAAAAGCTAACCGAATTATTAATTAACTTTCAAGAATGGCTAATCCACTTGAAAATGAATACTCGAAAATGCATTTACAGATGATACACTATTTATTGTAAATAATGATATTTTCGAAACATTTGTTGCAATTATTTCAGATAACGTTTCAAATGCAATTTTCGAACTTTTCTTTATTTTCATTAATTACAAATCAATAAGAACGTTAATCAAATTTTTCTTAATTTTTGTTCTTCACACAAGTAATTATTTAAAAAAAAAATACTTTTTAAAATTACAATTATTGTATTTTAAACTAAGCTAGGTTCAATTATCGACAGTAATTAATATAAAAAATTGCTCTAGCATCCATTTATTAATTTTAAAGATATTTAAAAAGATAAATAACTAATTTATTAAATTGATCAAAAGAATTTTGATGATATTTTATTATAAATGATCGGAGTAGAAGATGAACTTTGGGAAAAATGTATCAGTTGTTATACTATATTTAAAAGCGTAGAATGTGTATAGTACACATTTTTAATCTATAACTAATTATAGAATCGAATAAATGACAAAAATTACATCATAGTTTCAAAATAACAAGAATTATTATATTCAGGTTTGATCAGTAAATTAATATAATACTGTATACATTTATGTCTGTTAGATAAATATATTTTCGAAAAACAAATAATAAATTTATATATAACCAGTAAAAATATGTTTTAAAATTTTAAGAGTGTCTCGAATTCATGAAAATAAAAGCTAATTTTATTGTTGTTTACTACAAAAGTACGTTTTTTCTTATATAAAAATAATACAATAAAAAATTTCTTTTAAAATTGCACAATAAAAGTTTTTTCCAAAACGAAATTTTCTTGTTTAAAAGGCTGTCGTAAAGGTCAAATTTTTAAAAATATATATATTACGATACATAAAAATCTAATCGAGTCTAAAAATTTCATTCTTTTGTACAATAAATATATGTAAATAGTTCATTACGCCGATAATTTGTTCGGTACGATTTTAGTATAGTTAAAAAAAGTGTTTTAAAAATGGCACAGAATAGAAAAATCTTACTCACCTATCTTAATAACTTCTGGTAGCGAAGCGGTGGTGACCAGCAACGAACAAATTGGTATAAATTTAGTCCAGATGCGAAACTTTGCCTGCAACATTTTAGCAAAATTTCGGCGGACTATAGCTTTTAACTGAATTGTTTCACTTTAAGTCTGAAAACTCCTGTAATTCTCTGACAGCTTGTTGCTTAGAAGGATCAGTAGCTAGCGGGGTAGGTCCTAGTGTCTATTCACTGTAAGCTCTGTAGTCAGACTGAAGTGATGGGACGACCGCTCCTTTTGCCTCAGTGCGCCTGCGTTGTACGTCGACAACGCAGAGTAGTGTGATGAGGTATTTCGTCTTGGGATGGCGTATAGGCGATAACAAGTGCAATTAGATGTGTTATACGATACTAATGTTGAAAGAAGGTATAGCAAACAATAGTCGGTGTCGATTAGCTCGATAAAGGGTAAGAATTGTGTCCGATCATCTACATAGATGACGTAATTAATTTTAATTGAAACGGAAACTTATCTTTTTTTTTTATTTTAAAAAATCTCGTTTTTCTTTTGCAAATTTAAAAGGTCGAAAAATTACGAATGTCACGTTTATATTAGACATCGAGAAAATTTTTAATAACGCTTAATGAAATGCTATTTCTTAAATAATATTTATTTTACGGTTAATATGTCCCTACAGACTAAATATCTTTAAGGAATTTCTAGATAAATATTAGCTCTATCCAACTTTGGAATTCCGACGATATTATGAAAGGAAAATGTTTTGAAGGAATTTTCACAATATCTTTTACATTTATTTTTAAATATTGAATTATATTTAATTTTTATTGCAATTCTATAACTCAACTAACATAAGCGTAACGACGTAAAAATCTCTTCAAGATATGCAGTTAATTTTGTCTGTAATACACTTCTAAATCTATATCGAAATTTAATATTTTTTATTTTACTTAAAATATTCGGTTTAAAAGAACAATTTCTGTCTGTTTATTGCATAATTTTAAAGATATAGCCGGATGATTTTTAGTGATTGTGATTGATGGATTATTTTTCTCAGGAGAAAGATAACCATTCTAACGCATTAACCAATATTACTTATTTTCTTCATATGATCATTTCTGATGATTAGAAATGCTATTATGTCACTACGATATATCTGTATAGGCGGTCTTGTTAGAAAAGATGGTTCCACTTCGGATTGATGAGTTAGATTGTAAAGGAATCGGTCATTTGTTTTCTTTCGGTATTCTGTTACAGACAGCTTTCTAGATCTGAAAAGTATCTATACTTTAAGAGAGCAGGTAAAAAAATTTTTTATCACTTAATGATGTCATTAAGTTGAATATAACAATCTGCTCCATCAAAAGAATCAATTTAAACGATAAACTGTGTACCAAATCGCTTGCAATAGTATTCATAACATCGATCATTAAACACATAAATTATCGAAAACTTTAAAATGTTATAGGCAGTATTATATAGTTTATATATTATAAATTTATAACATTATAAATCCAAATTAATGCGTGTACATAGCATTTTAATGAAACGGAATTTCAATCTTTAAAATCTCAAATATTTAACGCAAGTCGAGTTATCGCAAATACTTTACATTATATTCATTTAATTAGCTAAAAATCATTGTAAGAATGTTATCAAATAGCTTTCTAGTTATCGTAACAACAGTTTAATAATCTTATAATTATTTTGTGTTTATTATGTTTAAAAATAATATAAAAATAAATAAAATTTGGCGATGATATATAAATTTTAATTCGTAAATTGTTCAGTCAAGTACAGTATTCAAATAGAACTTTTTGAAATGAATAATTACAAATAATTATAATACCATTAAATAGAATTTATTAGAATAAATAAATATCATTATTTTTTTTGTAAAATTTGCTTTATAAAATACATTCATCCTTGTTTTTGAGTGTTTTTTTAATTGCTTTTTTTTTTTACTAAATAATTTCAACATTATACGCAATCAAGGTAAATAATACGAATGCAATAAAACAATAAGTAAAATAATTAAATGATTTTTTTAAAAACCTGTATGAATAATTGCCGATAAATTGATAAATAAATTTTATTTTTATTGTAAGGTCAGTAACTGTTATCGGGTATAACCTCATAGGCATTTAAAAATGCTGGGAAAATAACTTTCTCCGATTCGCTTAACAAAATCAATGCTCGCATTTGACTCCATCAAACAAATTTTTGTATTAAACTGTTCGAGTTAGTATAACGATTTTTTAATTGAGTTGTTTAATCATAAAAATTATCATATAAAATCCATGTTTAAAATTAATTAATATGTGCTTTATTTAAATATGTTTTTTTTTTAAAAACTATTTATTAGATTTTTTAAAGAGATAAGATTTATTTGGTTTTTCTTTTTACCCTCTATTTACATCTTCAAGTAAACATCTATATTTCTTTCCATCGTTTGTTAGTCGTAAGTCATTTGTACAAATTCTCAATATAAATCTTTGTTAACGATATCTGATAAAAATGAAATGTTTAGTATAAATCCGGGTATTAGATTTGATTCATTATGCTTCTTCTGACACTC
Source organism: Olivierus martensii (assembly GCA_000484575.1). Taxonomy (NCBI): domain Eukaryota; kingdom Metazoa; phylum Arthropoda; class Arachnida; order Scorpiones; family Buthidae; genus Olivierus; species Olivierus martensii. Next base: position 13,240 of record AYEL01050007.1, on the reverse strand, counting down.
TTAAGATCTGCATAAATGAGTCAGCCATATAGAGAAACGTAAATAGGAATATATTCAGTTATATTATATAGAACGCTGCCGAGCAGATGGATCTTATCTCGGTGACTATCAAAGAGAGGATGATATCATTGGAATATTCTTATTCTACACAACAAAACAAACGATAACATTTTCTCGAAGAAACAGAAATACATTGACATTGAAGGATGATATACCATTGTTTCTCTGTTATCTGAACGAAGTTGTAACCACGAATGTCCAACAGGGTTGATTTCTCGGTTGCAATAAGAATAATACCAAAATATCTACTACTTATTGTTTAAGAAATATGACATATGCCTAATATTTCATGTATATAAAGATTGATTTTCTTATATAATTCAAACTCTGTAGCAATAACTAGCTAGATTTTTCTAGATGTAATTATATTAAAGAAAACATTAGAATATATCTAGTATATTCTTCTCTAAATGAGTATCGACTAAATAAAAAGAAGTATAAATATATCATAGCGCAGTACTTAGAAAAATCTATTAATTATGGCCTCACTAATTCATTTTTATGTGTACACAGAAACAAAAATTAAATAAAAACGAAAATATCGAGAAATTAAACGTAAACAACAAAAATATCGATTATAAAATGTTGATGCTTTGACTTTTTGTTAAACAAAAAAAAATATTTTTTTAGTCTAGACGGCTTAATAGTTTTCTTTCAGACTCAAACGTTGATTTCTTAATTTCTTAGAATGCAATTCCTTAATTTTATTTATTTTCCCCCCTCAAGCTCTGGCAGGTAAAATAAAATAAGATTAAGCTTTCATGATATTTGGAATAGTTAAAAAGTTAATTTTTAGTTGTTATTAAGATTAATTGTAATTAAATTATAATTAAAATAGTGTCAATATTTTTACGACTTAAATAATAGATTAATTTCAAGGATTTATATTGTTTGTTAAACATTTTAATTAAGAAAGAATAAAAATCAAAATTATATAATTATGAATTTATTTTTTTATGATATTATTTATTAAAAATCATAGAATAATATTTAAATTTGATCAAATTTTAATATCTTGCAATATTTAATATTTTAAATAATTATTACTGTAATATAAATGTATGAAACACAATTTAATGAGTAACTGCATATATTGGTATAGAAATATATTTTGTTCAGGTCATATTTATAGATCGTTATAAATTTTATTTATATATTTTTAATTTAATTTAATATTATATTTTAATCTTCCGATCTACTATAATTTTTTAAAATTATTAATAAGTTACTTCAATGAAAATTTAGTTTAACAAAATTGAATACTTCAAATTTTCATAAATTTGATAAATATTAAGAATTTTTTTAAAAATCATTTTCAATATTTTTTAAAGTATAGAATAATATTATTTATTTATTTATTTAAATATCAAATAAGGCAATTGATTTTGTTGACTTGTTACCAGCAACATATTGGAAATACAACAGCCGTAATAATAGAGTATAAATTATTACAGGCTTAATTCAGAAAACTCCTTACATATAATATAAATATTCTAAAAATATTGATAAAAAGAATTTTGAATTTTATTATCTAAAATATATTTCAGATGACATATTTCAAATAATTCCAAATATTCTGCATTTGTTTTTTTATTTTGCATCTAATAAATATTTTACAGACTAATTATATTTTAATTACTCTTAAATTTTTAAGTGAATATTTTTAAAAATTCTTAAATTATGCACGATTTTCTAATATTTATACTTTAGATAATTAGTAAATATGAAATATAATTATATTTAAATTTTCTCTTATTTATTTTGTGAAATTATTATGAATCTATCCGATGAATATAGTAATTATTTAATCTGATGTTTTAATTATATTTAAATTTTCTCTTATTTATTTTGTGAAATTATTATGAATCTATCCGATGAGTATAGTAATTATTTAATCTGATGTTTATATATATATATATAATGTTTATTTCTTTATTTGTCTGTTCTGCATAGGTTTCTACACCGTTTGACCTATCGAGATCAAACTTATACTTTCCGTGACCCTGCGAGTAATATAGGGTAACAAAAATCAAAATCGCCCCAAAGAGTAGGACATATTTGGGTCGTTCTTTCAATCTGTTTGTTCCACTTAGGTTCCCCACCGTTTAATCTAGTAGGACCAAATTTTGCATGATGACTTTCCCCGTATTAACTGAGGTAATCTGGTTCAAAATCGCCCAAGGGATGGGGTATTTTGAGGTGGTAATTTAAAGTACGTGTTTAAATCCTTCAGTCTGTTGTTCTGATTATTGTTAAAATTATAAAGTATGCAGTAGGGATGACGTTATGGTTTTACTAAGGCTTTAGATAGGGGTATACTCATTGGCCGCCATTTTTGGTCAGTAGTTGGTGTACGTTCGTATCGTGATTTGTTCACTTTACTGTTGAGGTGGGAAGTTGTTCTGCTCCGAATTGTACAAACAGCTCTTCAAAAGGGTTAGGCCTACTAAATTATTAAATATTTGTTTTAGTTCAGGAGTTATAACTAATTTTGTCAAATATGAAACTCGCTAAAAATTTGAACAAGTCCTGGATGATGAAAATTAGCCAGTAAGATGTAATTAATAATATTGTTAAATAAAAATGCTTCAATTTTACTAAAATATTTTTGCATAACAGTTTTAATCGATAAGAAATCGCGTATAGTTTATTTCTATTTGTCATATTCACTTGTTCTGTACTGTACTGATTACAGAGTACCTTGCGGGTTGCACTCTTACAGGATAAATATGATTTCTATAATATGCCATTTTAAAGGGAAAATATATAACTTAGCCTATAAATTGTTTTAAAATGTAAATGCATCCATTATGTAATATCATTTATCTTAAAATACGGAATTAAATAAATCACCATTGACAACATTAATAACAGTATTTTATCGAAATTACTAATATTTAATTATTATATCAACAAATATACATATAAACCAGGATAACCAATAACAGAGTACATGGTAAGTATTTTCTTTACGAATTGCGCAAGAAATGAATACTTATTAAAAGTTAAATAGTTGTTTTTATTAGAGCGATGAAGTGCCAAGACCAAAAATGGCGGATGAGCATACCTCTTATTTAGAGCCCTAGTTTCACAAGTATGACGTTCCATGACGTAACAATGAATGACGTCATACATTTCATCATTATGATATAATGATTACTTATAACGAAATAGTTCGTCTATCTGATGTCTGTAACAATGGATGACGATCAAGAATGCTATCAGAATGTGACATCAATATGCCATAGAAATGGCGTCACAACAGTTCCGACATGTGAAGTAGCGATGGATGATCTCACAAAACGAAAGAATGTGTGGCATCACTTTAACTTGGTAAGGACGTCATTTGACATAGCAATACCATTTTGTGATTGAATTGTGGCGTAGCAATGACTTCGCAAAAATGTCGGAATGTCTGACGTCATTGTGGTGTAGCAATGAGTGACATCACAAATGTTCCGACGTATAACATAAAAATGGATGATGTCCCAGAACATCATCAGTATTTATCGTCATTATGATGTACAATGGATGATATCATGAAACGTCAGTGAATGAAGCCACAAAAGTTGATATATGACGCCACTATGACATCATCATCACATCAAAAGATTTTGATTTTTCCAATTTTGCTTACAAGTACAACATTATTTGTAACTATCAGAAAAATCTCGCAAACCAGAAGCTAATATCTCTCTACAAATGATGTGCCAGAAATTTCTGAGTGCCATTATGACATCATCATCACATCAAAAGATTTTGATTTTTCCAATTTTGCTTACAACATTATTTGTAACTATCAGAAAAATCTTGCAAACCAGAAGCTATCTCTCTACAAATGATGTGCCAGAAATTTCTGGGAAACGCCGGGATTCAGCAGCTAGTTTGTCTGTAAATAACTCATAATAGGCCTATACTAACTATTCTAGGGATTCATAGAAAACTAAAATCAGATATAGAAATATATTTTCAAGTTTTAACAAATTAGAAATTCAAAATTGCATTAAATCAAAAATAAAAATAAAATTTCTAATATACAATATTTGCCTAATAACGATTTTATTTTCACCTGAATTATGCTTAATATAAAATTAGAAAAATATTTAGATTTCATAACAATAATCACAATTGTTACATCATTCATTATGACAATGAATCAGGCAACAATTGTGTATTCCATATTATCCACGTTTATGTCCAAGTTATCCATTGTAAGAAATAAATGATTTGGACATAGAGTGAGGGATTGTATTTGTATTCTATGTTCAAATATGTAGTAATGAGGGTCTATTGTAATGAATACAAAAAATAATTTATTGACAAGTCCATATGAATTAATAGAATTTAAATTAGAATGGGTCAAATCAAGAGTTAAACTTAACTTCTTATAAAAATTGTTGCAATTTAAATCTGTGAGAATAAATGATGAAAAATTTTCCTTGAAGAACGATTTGGTATGGTAAATAATTTTCTCATATTGGTGATACATATATAAAATTCCGATTTAATTGAAACTTATCGAACTGAATAAAAATATATTTAATATCAGGAGAAAACTGTAATTCAGATATGTTGCTAAACGATCAAAATACATATTAATATATCACACATAAATTAAAGTTCATGTCAATTTAGTAAATCTGTTGCAGATAAATATGATATTTTGCTATTTTCAGAAATTAAATATTTAAAGAAAATAATTTATAACTATTTGATTTGAGGCATAAGCTTAAATTGCCTTAGAGTATATCACAATTTACTGCTATTAATATCATAGTTTGAAAACTTGATTTAATAACTTAAAATATGAACTATTGGAAAGTTTAGATTTGGATAAAACTGCTGGAAAGTTAATTGATTAATATTTAAATGAAAAAATACTTCATAGACTAAATTTCAAAATTAATTAGATAAAATTAAATTAGTAAATAAAACAAAATTCATGAAAATATTATAAATAACAATCAGCAATCGTGCAGAAATAAACATATTAATAATCAATGAAATAAGTGAGTGATAACCATGACAGATATATTTAATTGATAATAAATGAAAAATAACAATAATAAAATTTAAACTAATAAAGGTTTAAACCAAATTAATATTTATAAAATATTTCCGTCGAATATAATTAAATAATGTAATTAATTTAATTAGAAGCGATCTTATCTAAATCAAAATATCGGAAACCACTTGACTTATCATTACTTCTCCATTGTTAATTATTTATCAGCTATAATTTAACCACCATTGTTCTTCATTATAACATATATCAAAAGTTTATTGTTAAATCATCATCACATTTTCCTCTATAGTTTAGCTTTGCATTAATAAATTTAAATATTTCTTTTCGATTTTGTTTTAATTTGAATCAAACTTATTCATATTTAATATTTCTTTGGAATCATCTTTTATATAAAATGTATTATTTATTTGAAATAGTTCTTCTAGAAGAATTGAAGTTATTAACTAAAAAAAGTAATTTAGTAAATAAATAATATTTACAAAGAATAAGTTGTTGAACGAATGCTGATAAAATAATGACTACCATCCAATTACTAGAATGTAAGTGCGAAATTTGTGTTTAAAGTTTAGTCATCACTCATCAGAAAATATCAATTAATGATCGATTTCGAACTATACCCGATCGTGTCAAAATATTATCTTTATTTTTACGAATGATGATTCTCAATGTTTGATTTTTGGTTTGATCTCCTGGAGTTTATTCCTAACCAGTTCAGTCTATGTCGATTGTCTTAGTTTCTGGAGTTTTCGCTTGATGACAGCCTTCAAACCACAAGAAAAAAAGAAAATGACAGCGGGAGGGCATCAATAGGGGTGACTGAATTGGCAGCATTGTCAGTACTCTCGATGCTGACACCCCATGTTATCCAACAGAATTTTATAGTAAATCCTTACTGTAAGATGGCAAAACAGTTTTGAGATATTGGAGATGAGATAAGGGAGAAAAGTTCTACCAAGTTACAGCCTGAATATGCATTGTGTAAGCCTCTGGGTAATACAGTAAGGGTGATCAGAAGTGAGAATGCATAATAAAGAAAAGTGAATAGCATATATGCAACATATCTGAAATGAATTCCAAGTTATTAATGAGGGGCTGTATAGCCTTCGATTTCGATCTTCCTGAATAGACCTATATTACTTTGAAACTTAAATTCACAGAAGTAATAAAAATGATTTTCAATGGAATGAGGAAGCGATAGAACTAAGAAATATATATTACAATATCCCTAGTATATTATTAATCTTAGCATACTTGCTTAATTTATAAATTAAACTATCTATAGGTCGAAATTATGAAAATTGATCGAAATGGACAAAACGAATGGATGAATTTACGACTTAGCTTACATAAGAAAATATTTAAATCTCTAGCTGCTTCAGAAAGAAATATTCTGTTTATTATGAAGTAATTTTAACAAAATAATCTTGCATGCATAAAATATTGTCGCGTTTTATATTTTTCGATTTATCGCAATGTGACGAGTGATTTCAACATCCTATACCATACGAGATTACTTTATTGAGGATGTAGAATGGTATTTCGAATACTCTAGCGTACAAGCCAAGACGTGAATAGATGATCGCAGAATAATCTAATACATAAATGCAAAATTTAGTGATTATATAATCGAATATTTTATTTGGTATTCCAAGCTATAGTTACGGCATTTAATGTACTTTTAAACAGATCAGCGACCGGTAAATTCAAAGAATTGAATATCTTTTTTTCTCAGGTAATGAAAGCAATACTCTCAGAATGCATCGTGTTTAATGTATCATAATCCTTTTATGGGTAGAAAATGAAAAGAAAAATCAACTTACAGTCCAAATAACTCCGATAAATTTTTGATTTAATACTGCTCCACTGGAATGGCTCTTTTCTTAATTCGAAATAAGGTAGTCTAACTCTAGATTGAAATAATACCCATAAAAATTTTAATGCCATTTAATACGCATTCTTAGCTAATTTATGATTTTCATTTGTGATTTACAAATATCGAAATAAAGTATAAATAAATAAATATATAAAATTTCAATAAAATACAGAGGGAAAAAATTTTTAATGAAAAGCAAAACACAATTCCTTCCTTATGGCACAGAACAGATGTTTGAGACTCACAAACAGATAACAAAATAATCAAAATTGATACAAATAAATTTATTTATTTTGAAAATTTGATTTTTGTAATAATTGAAATTATTTTACACTATTTTAAATTAAATCAAGCTAATTAAATTAATATATAAGACATAATTCAAAATGTTTAAGTGTATGAATCAATTTACATTTTATAATAGAAAACTCTAAAATATAGTTTTATAATATAAGAATTGATAATTTAGTTGTTGTTATTATTATTATTATATTATTATAAACAAAAAGGAATATTAGTTTTATACAAATTGTGGCAAAAAATAATAATTTTAAAACTGAAAATGCTTTAGTAAACATATACTATACTCTTTATGTATTATTTAATTTTGTATAATTTTATACCACGAGAGCATTTTGTTATGCAAGTTTGAACAATAGAATAATAACTGTAATAGAAATATCTAATATGATTATTTTCCAATCTGTAATCATAAACTCTTTAGATTTTATTTTTAAAACTCGGAAAAGAAATGCCGATATTACATTTTTAATGCATTATTTTCGAAACTTTCTTTAACAGAAATAAATAAAAAATAATAAGTTGTGGTCTTTGGGGAGATAAAAAGATGTCATCTTCACGTGATTATCAAAACCATCTGGTATTACATTCCATTTTCGCACAGAATACGAACAGACAAATATTTTTATTATTGATTTTTAACTTTTGTATCATCATTACTGTTAATAATATTTTTATTTTACAAATAATTAATTTTTATTCCTGTATTATATCAATATAATTGTTTTTAAGGATTCATTCATTAATTCTTATCGAGATATCATAAAATTTTCACAAGACTTTATTTTTTTCATGAAATAAATTATAGAATATACAATATAATTTAATTTTATAAATGATTTTTTAAATTTAAACAAAAGTTGTCACATACCATACTCGTATATCATTTTATCATAGTATAAAAGTATTTTTCCTACTGCTTTTTATATCAATATAGACTATTCATAAAAAAATAGTGATTTATTCATACTAGTCTCAACGGTATTTTCAAAGTTTGTAAGATAGTGGTCACAAAATTTTTATATTTATTTTCAACACAACTAGGGAGCAACTTAGAAATTCTTATCTGTGATCTGCGGTTACGATATATCTATAGATAGTAATCCGCGATCATTCAAAAAAATTGTTGAAATATAAGCTATTATTATCTATTATTTTTTTTAAAATTTGCCATGATTAATACACAAAATGAATTTCAATATATTAAATTATTATTGTATATGCAATAACAAAAATACAGACGTGAATTTAGTAGTGTACATTTTAATAAAAGTTAGTTAAAAAAATTTTTTTATCCACCTTCTTGCTGATATTAAAAGTCAATAAAAAATATCAACATCAATAGCTCTTTATAAAATATATATATTTAGTACATGTAATTTTAGCCTTTATTTTGAATTTCTTGATTTTTCTATTCAATCTTTTAAATTTACACCAAATATTTTAAAACTTCTCATTTCCTTGTTAAAATTTACAATTAATTTATATGGAAATGGCAAACTCATATCAAATTATAAAAATATTATTCATTCTAAGTTAATAATTACTTAATAATCTTATCCAACCTTATAAAATAATGAGAATAATAATTAGTGAGTAAATTACTAATTATGATGAATAATTACAGTATTATTAAAATATTTAAGTAAAAAAAAAGTTAATTAAACTTTCAATTTGTATTAAAAGAATGTTTGCATATATTATGGTTTTTTCTCTCCTACAAAACATTACAGAAATTATAAAAGTTCAAATATAACAGGAATTATAAAAGTTTTGTAATATATACTGATGATATTTGGTGTCAAGAAAAATTTTCGAACGTCATATTTTTCTGTCCAGTAGAGTAATCCTATTATTATCGTTTATCTCATGACACTCTAAGCCCTTCTAGAGATTAAAACACTTTGAAAATCCACAAAAGTACCACGGCTAGTTAATAAATAACAGGACTTTGGCGGATGGAGCAAAATAACTTCTCGCTTGCTCGCATGATGCAACCATTTGCCTCACAAGACGTGACTCTTTTACACAACAGCAACCAAGGATCAGATCCCAAGCGGCAGATCGCTCAGCCTGTTGGCATAATTCACCACCATCCATACCTCTCTGGGACTTAACCGAGTAATTCAGTGGTGAGCGAGGTTATGCTCTATATCCATTCAAAATACTTCTCTCCCTTTCCAGAAAGAAAATTTCGCTTGGGAGTTTACTACAAGACTTTCTGCGTGAAATTTTATCTTTTTTATTTTTTCTTTTTCACTTTCCTTCCGTCAGAAACTTTTATGTTTGAGTTTTTACATTTTTAGAATTTGATGAATTTTTATCAGTTGGTTGACCGAAACGCAATACAGCCTTTTCGTTAAGAAACTCGAATCAATTTTATATATTAAAATATTTAATTAAAATTACTTTATTAATAAAAGCGTAAGAAAAAACCGTATAAAATATCGCTAATATAAAATTATTTATGAAAAATAATGTTTTTAATTTTAGGATTTTTTTAAAATATTGATTAAATAGAAAAATAAATGAATATCTAAGATAATACAAAATTTACAATTTGGAATTAATAATAAATTTATGAATATTCCATTTGCAGGTATTAGCATTTAAATTAATAATATGAAAAACTCATTTAAAGCTGACAAATTTTATATTTGAATTGAGGTGATTCAGCGATAAATTTATATCTTTATAAATTATTAAATATCCATACTTAAAAACACTCATATTAAAAGAGATATACAGTATTAAAGTATAGTATTGCTAAGATAAAAAATATTTTGTTTAAATGTTAAAAAAGGTTAACGTTCTTTTAAAAATTTGAGAACATATTCTTGTTTTCAGATTTTTTTTTATTTTTTTTTATGTAATAATTTATTAATTCTAAATTTTATTAAAACTAAATTAATACGAAATTAATTTGGAATTGCAACATAATATTTACTTCTGTGTTTCTAAATAATTGAAAGAATAGAAAATAGTTTTCATTTATTTATAAATTCAATATTATTATTTACAAGTAAATTGTACATTATTGTTTTTGTATTTGTTGGCTAGTTTTTCAGAATATTTTAATGTTTTTTTTTATATGTAAAGTAACAAAATACATAGAACTTGTTGCATATTCGACTGGTCTTTTATTGAAAAGATGGCATAAAATAAGTAAAACAAAAAAGGAACGGTCAGACGAAAATACAAAAAGAATAAAATGACAGGAAGGCAACCAAAAGAGAAGGAAATGAAAGAGAAAGAGCGACCAACAGAGATTCCATTGACCTCTCATGTTGAGAATGAACAGTTATAAAACAGTATTCAATTTTAAAAATATATTTTGTCTATTAACATAGCGATAAAATGATAACAACTTTGTATATCCATTTTATATATATATTAATAATTAATTACTCAAATTTAATTTTTAAAATATATTTTTATGGAGGATAACATTTTTTATTTTTATCTTTTATTAATGGAATTATAAAGCTAAATATTTGAACAAATAATACATATCATTTATTTATTTAACGTGTAATTCCAACAGATTACATTAAATATCCTTTTAAACAAATTAAATCTGTGGCATGTTAATTTTTATTGCAACATGATTTATTCAAAAAGCAAAAAAAAAAAAAATACGTTAAGAAGAACTTCATAAAAAATCTAAAGACTGACTATCATTGTCAGTGCAGATGATACAATGATTGTTTTTTTATTGACTAAACATCTCTATCTCGTTTTTTCTAATTGCTTTACAGCAAATAAAAAAATAAATACTTCAATGTTTGCTAGCTGATTTTCGGCTTTATCTGCTGTTTTGTAAACGTACAAATTTAGTTAATGCAAAAAGTAGCCTATCTTATTAACAGTTTTTCATATATCTAGCTTATAACTCTTGTTTTCAAATTACCTAATTAATTAAACTTTTTAAATTATCAATATTTTTGATTTAAAAATAGGATGAAAGTAGAATTTTAGTTGAACATAAATTATGTAATGTAAAAATATACAATAAATATGCTCTATGAAAAGCAAATTTAATTGTATATAATAATATCTAAATAATTTCCATTGATGGTAATCTTCTTAGTAACGTTATATCATTGTGTTATGGATAAATAAATTCTTCACTATTAATGTTTTCTCTAAAATTTATCTAATAATTTTTACGAATATTTACTAATAAATTAAAATTTTAAAAGATATAAAGAAATTTTCATAGCTTAACATTTCATAAATTTAAAGAGTTAATATTGAACAAATATAAATGAATAAAAAAATTGTTCTGATTTAAATAATTAAAAATTGTTAATACGAAATAATGTGTATATATTTATTTACTGTTATGGTTAATGTAATAAAATTAATTATCATATTATAGCTATGATGAACTGTAAAATTCGTAAAATTGAAAAAATTTTGCCGATAATATGAAAATTTTGGTTACCAAATAAGTAAAAATATAAAATATTTTTACTTATTTGGTCAATTATTGCTTTACTTTTATGACGGCCAGTTGTTTCACAGAAAATTGCAGCCAAGCCTACTTTACTGCGCTGCTTGTGGTATTGGGTGTAGAGTGTCAACAAACTATCTCAAGGCCAATTAGAGTAAAATAGAAAATGTTATAGCTGTTTATGTAGGATTGTGGATGATTTTCATATATGTTATGTTTTTTATTATAAATTCAAAAATTTATAAAAGATTAAATCAAAAATTATTGAGATGAACAAAAAACCATATCAATAAACATATTTTATTAAAAAAAGACAATATTTTAATAAATTTTTGTCAATTTTTGACTAATTAATTAACTAACTTAATTAATTAAAATTTGCGTAATACGTTGTTTTTAATCGATAATTTTTTAAAATATTATTCGATTTTCTTTATTCATACTTCATTTCATTCAGAAGACTTGCCACTATCAGAAATACCAAATATTTCATTGGATGGCTAAGATTTCATATATAAAAATTGTGAACAAAACTACACAAAAGCCCTTTAGCAGTCAAAAGATTTTTATTCAGAAACGTTTTCAACGCTCTTGGCGTCTTCCTCAGCTGTTACAATCTAACTAACCCTGCTTTTTACATGAGCAGGAGACCTAACACAAAAACAAACAAACACGGTAAAGATTTAAAAGGCCAGTGTATATCTGGATGCGCTCTTCTTAGCTTCTCCCGACAGCCAAGCAATACATTTCTTACATGACTCCACCTCCAGATTACATTACGTATAGAACAAACAACTTTTACACAATTTTTTTATAAAAATATCATTTTTATAATATAAAGTATTAAGAAACCGTTAAAGATAAAAAATAAAATAAAATAAAAACAAAAAATAAAAGTAAAAAAATAAAAGTACAAAAAATATAAAACGATATATTACAGGCTAAATTATACATAAACTGCCCTACATTCCTTTACGGGAGTGTCAAGAAACCGATCTTAGCGTATCCTTTTTATTTTGTTTTTCTTGCTTTATATAACCACCTCCACGCACTCGGAACCGTTTCCGGTTCCGTGAAATTAATCACATATCCTCCCCTTTTCTTTTTGATGATTTCTAAGGCCTCAATCATATTTCGGTCCCAGCTTTTTTCACTTGGTCGGACAATTTTTGCTCTTCCCCAATGCACTTCCACATCGTAAAGTAACAACCTCTGGCTTAGCGCAGTGGAGAGTTTACCAAATCTCAGGTCTGTTTTATGCTCTTTTAATCTCTCTTCCAAATTCCTCTCTGTATACCCTATATAAAATTCCTCTCTTCGTAACGAGTGATTAGTAATAGGAATTTCATAAACTCCACTTCTCACTTTATCTTCATAGCTGTCTTTGTCATTCCGGATCATCCCGAAAACAGTCGGATTTCTTCTAAAACTCAGAGAACAACTTGTTAGCTTGCCGATGTTCCTCGCGAATTTTTTCAACCATAGGGCTTGGTCGACACATTTAAAGGAATCTGATTTACTCGTC
>AYEL01050006.1:0-13839 GCA_000484575.1 Olivierus martensii | reverse complement strand
AAAAGCTGGGACCGAAATATGATTGAGGCCTTAGAAATCATCAAAAAGAAAAGGGGAGGATATGTGATTAATTTCACGGAACCGGAAACGGTCCCGAGTGCGTGGAGGTGGTTATATAAAGCAAGAAAAACAAAATAAAAAGGATACGCTAAGATCGGTTTCTTGACACTTCCGTAAAGGAATGTAGGGTACAAAACTACACAAGAAAGGATATGCTAAGATCGGTTTCTTGACACTGCCGTAAGGAATGTAGGGCAGTTTATGTATAATTTAGCCTGTAATATATCGTTTTATATATTTTTTACTTTTATTTTTTGTTTTTATTTTAATTTATTTTTTATCTTTTAATGGTTTCTTAATACTTTATATTATAAAAATGATATTTTTATAAAAAAAATTGTGTAAAAGTTGTTTGTTCTATATGTAATGTAATCTGGAGGTGGAGTCACGTAACAAATGTATTGCTTGGCTGTCGGGAGAAGCTAAGAAGAGCGCATCCAGATATACACCGGCCTTTTAAATCTTTACCATGTTTGTTTGTTTTTATGTGTTAGGTCTCCTGCTCGTGTAAAGCAGGGTTAGTTAGATTGTAACAGCTGAGGAAGACGCCAAGAACGTCAAAAACGTTTCTGAATAAAAATCTTTTGACTGCTTAAGGGCTCTTGTGTAGTTTTGCTTGTAATTTGTATTTGGTGCAGTCTGATTGAACGTTTAATATGTTTGCGGCTGAGCCAGCTAAGAATTTTATTAAGATTAACATGAAGATTTTCCGCTTAGAAGAAAAACTTGGATTCCTGAAGGAGTGTAAACTGAACAAAGTGTATCCTATGTCAGTGTACAGATTCAGACTTCCTGTTCAGGACGTTAGGCTAGTGAAGGAAGTTAAGAGGAGATGTTTTGCTAAAGATCTCTCTGCTGCCAAAAGGAAGACATACACTATGAAAAGGCAGCTGGTAATGGCAAAAGTGGACTTTGAAACTTTGGATAGTGTTATTATTGAAGAAACGTTGGCAAAGCTTAGATATTTTATTGAATCGAAAAGACCAAAAATCTGAACAAACTATATAAAGAAATTGCGGTGGATTTTCCAGAACCAACTGAAAGGGTACAAAAAGAAGGTCAAAGTGAAAAACAGCCCTTTTGTTATGGATAATCTGGTTCTACCTGACTTTGTACTGAAGGTGACCTCTGAAGGCCCAAGCTATAGTTTTTGTAGAAACTGTGACTGGGATAAATCAGTTGCCCAGATTGAAAGGGTTCTGCGGGGCACCAAGCAAGAGGAGGCAGATAGGATAAGGTGGAAAATAGCGGAGGAGATGAAGAGGTGTAACGTGAACAATAGAAAGAACGAGGGCATAGGTAAAGAAATTAAATATGCAACTAGACTTACTGTTATATGGCTGAAAGAAGACAATGTAGTTTGTACGAGGGCGGACAAGAGTCGCAACCTAGTGTTTATGAAGAGGGACACTTATCAGCAACTTTTAAACGATTACATCAAAGAAACTGTGTCAGAAGAGTTGAAATCTGACCCAAGTAATAAGGTTTGTTGCCGTGTTAACAAACTTATGAAATGTAAGGTGCTACCAGGGTTCCTAAAGGTGAATATGCTGATTATTTCCTTGATGGAAGTGGCATACTGTATAAAAAGAAACAGTGACAGTACCGAAGAGAAATTTGGCATCAACTGGTGATGCCTAGGTCATTAGTGGGTTACATATTAAATATATTTCATAACGCGCCTACATCGGGTTATGTTAGCGCTAAGAAAATGAGGAAGAAAATAGAATGCACGATAACGAATTTTAAATCGAAAATATGCACATGTTGAAGTGATATATGCAGATCCCTTTAGTACACATATTCAACTCTATACATGACTTTTTACAACGGTGTAGAGAGGATAGGTTACTTTTTATGACTAAAGGAAACAGGAGTAGATTTTTATTAGTTTATTTTTGTCATGAAAGATAACATAGAAGAAAATAATTTGAATGAATAAGTGGTAATTTGAATTTTTGTCATGAAAGATAACATAGAAGAAAATAATTTGAATGAATAAGTGGTAATTATCCATCCGTTAATTGCTTGTTAGAGTGATATAGATTAGAAAAAGAACAAATTCAAATGAAACAAATTGTTTTAACGATTTTAATTCATAATGTACATTTTATTTTCATTCAATCAACCATCATAACAGTCGCAGTTTTTTTTTTTTCCGATAATAGACCGAGTTAACTTGGCACAGATACCATTTCATAAAAATCTCTTCAAATAAAATTCTATGGTTGCTGATAATTATATTTATAGCATATACTGCATCCGACAAACAAATTTTGAGCAAGGAAATTGTTTATTAGAATATTTTATTATAGAAATTTATATATGATATGATAATTTTTAAAAATTTCTCTAAATTTTTAAACTGAATATATATATTTTTTGTTTTTTAATAACTTTGCAAATCTATAATGCAAAAATTCACTAACAATGCATTTTAAATATATTTTATATGTTTTGTAAAATTTAAATTAGAGAATTATTTTTATTTTAAAAGATTTTTATAATAAATTTATAAAGAAATCGTGTGATGATGATTCAAATGGTATTGCATCTAGAAGGATGAATTTTCATATAAAGACTAAAAGAATCGGCAGTATCTTCATAGATTGAAAATCTATATTAATATAATATGTAGATTTTTATATGTTCTGATTGTTCGCACATAGTTGCATCGACCACGAATTTCCCGAAACACCATAAAAATAACTTTGTTTTTTTTAATTTACTATAGACCTTTCTGCGTTAATAGGTATAGTAAATATGATATTTTAACAACATAAGATAGAATAAATTTGATTGTTTCGCGAGCAAAAATAACATACTTTCTCTCTTTATAGCAGAATAACGGACTGCATAGTGAAGTGATTTAACACTTATCTTTTTTTAACAATACTTTTATCATATATTTGTCTTGCATGTAACTATTCTATCTTTTTATGCGGCACAACATATTTATTTTAATACACTAATAACCATAATTTTAGAAAACTTCAACGTCACTATTTCAATGAAAAAATTAAACTGTAAAACAGTGCAAACAATACCTGACGCAATGTGGTGAGAAGGAACGTCAGGTCAGTGCAAACAGCGAAGAAAAATAATAGAAGAAGCCAATCTTCATCTTTCGATTTCATATATTGGGAACATTTTGGACTATACCGTTTTGAAGATTGTTTTACACATGAAACACGTATATCATTCACATAATACGAATTATTCTCTATGATATTAACATGAATGATTGTTTTGTGTGATTGCAGCCCTAGGACGCGTTTCAGCAAATGCTTCTTTCAATCTGATTTCTTTGCTTTTTTTTCGTCAAACTTCTTTCCAGAAAAATCTTCCATACAGATTATAAAAAAGTGCCTCGTATTTTTGTTTTGAGACGTGGGAAAACACGAACTAAAGATTTGTGAATTAAGAAAACCACAACCACAAATTAGCGTTCATAATTCCTTTCGTTAAAGAAAAGAAATGTGCACGTGCTATTTCTTATTACTTACACTATATACAAACAGATATTGTCAATTATATATATGCTAGCAGTCTGGTGATGTGTCGGAATCACTGATTGTCCAGTTGCCCTGATTTTCTTGAGTAGGCGTTCTTCCAGATTGAAGAACTGAAGGGATCTGTGCTCTCGTTTCAATGTCTTCCCCTCTTGTTTCATCAAAAGCAAACTGTATATTAGAAAAAGGATCTTCAATTTCCTCATCTTCATATGTTTCTGTATCTGTAGTCCTTGGCCAAGATTCTGATGCCATTTCTGAATGACTAGAAACATTCCATGAACCAGAATCTGGACTTTGCCCGTTACCTAGTTCTGGATAAGTCTGTAAAAGACACTGAGTTGATGTGCCCGAATCGTCGTCGTCAAATGTTGAAGGTGCTTCCTGAGGTGTTGGAGAGCCAGTTGAAACACTGGTAAGAGTTGCTTCTGGTGTCAATGATAAATTTGTTTCGGGCACAAAAAAGTGAGGAATATCACGTGGTCGTTGTGGCTTGGGATGACTTTCCACTTTACTGGAACTCTCTTCTAAAGGAATTTGACTGAGATCCGTAGCAGCAACTTTGTTCTGATGCTCTTCTGGTGATAGTTGTTTAATATTTACATCTGGTATAGATAATGATGAACCAACTTTAGACTCTATTTTATTATCTTCATCGAAGGGAGCTTCCGATATTTCGATGGTCACTGCCGCGACAGATATTCCACCATCATCTGCAACAGATCAAAAATAACTATTGTTCAATATTAACATGTTAATATTTAAATTAAAACAATCGTAAGTAAAATACATAAAACTATAAAAAATATCATTTTATAAAACTGATACATTTTCTACGATTTTACTAAAGTACGTAATTACAAAACTTACATTGTTTTTGTTAACTTTTTCATTTTTTAGATACTGTTATACATAAATGAAAACTGATTTGGAAATCATTTTTGATGCATAAATTTCTTGATATTTAATAAAATATATAAAAAAAACTTGTTAAAAAGAATCACAAATATCAACTCTTGGTGTGTGTCATTGTGGTAAAGATAGGATAAGCTTATCTGGAAGCTTCTATCAAATATGCTTGTCCCTAGTGACAACTTTAAGGAAAAAAATATATATAGAAAAGAATTTCCAAGAAGCAATTCTATCGGAAAGAATAGCTGTGTCGACTTCCAATTTTGGTCAAGATGTAAAATCCAGGCAAAGATATTACGAAAGTGAAAATTGAAGTGACTGAATTTGGAAAATGTACTCTGACTTGGGAAAGAATATTTATAATTTAAATATTACCTCCAGGAGTTTTCTGGGGATACGTGAACATTATTCCTACTATATTGAACTGCATTAATAAATGACTGCGTTTAATATTTGACTGAACTAGTAAAATACTTCTGATATCTTCAAAAATATGATATAAGAATATTTGAATTTATTTTTATTATATAGGTTTGAAGTATTTTATTCGAAAACTTTATAGAGAGGAAAGAAAAAAAAAGATAGTACAGTACAACAAATTTCTATCAATTACGTTTAGCAAACTTCAGTTTAATTCCATGTTTAACGATAGCATGCTGAGCAATCATTCTACTAGAAGGATTTTAGATCGATTTCCGTTGATCTCCATTTTAAATTGCACGAATATTATAGTAAGATCAATCGGAAAGACTGATATAACTGGGAAGTTTTGATATTCGATAAAAGATAAACAACATAAATATAATATAATATAATAATTATAATTAAATATATAATTGATAATTATTTTTATTTTTTTCTTTTATTTATTTTTAAAAATTTTAATGCAAACATTATTCTAGCGATAAATTTCTTTCTAGATATATAATAATAATAATAATAATGTCTTCATACTTTTAAAAAGTGTGAAAGATGAATTTCTTAAAATTATTGATTCAAAAATTTTAATTAAACTTTTAGTTCAATTCTGGAATTCTGTCAAGAATTATTAGACATTATTGGATTAGATCTGGAGAGTTTTTACCAAACGAGAAGATAAAAAAAAAATTTTCAAAATTATAAAAAGAATATTTTTCAGAACTTTTCCACTCAAGGAAAATTTTTCGACAGAAAAATTATAACAAACTGAATGGATAATATAGAATTCAATAACTTCTTTTAAAAGTAGGATATTTATAGCTAGAAATTTCAACACTTTTTCTACTATGAGTACTGATGAGAGTTGTGTCTTCGAATGATTGTTTTGTAAACAGAAATATTTGATAACCTCATAATAAATCCAAGAAATTAAGTGCTGACAAGTGGATGATATTAAAAAGTGTTTAAAAGTATAGAAATTTGAGATTCAAATATACTGTAACTTTTAACCATTTGTCAGATTTTAATCTGTTTTTTTTTCATAAATTTATTAAACTTTTATTTATGGCAAATATTAGAATAATTTTAATTGAAAATATTATTTTTCATGGAATTGTGGAATATATTAACATGATTCAAAATTGTTTATTTTGCGAATTATTTTATATTCCGAAGAAAAATAAAAATCCGAAAAATAGCATATAATAAATTTATATATAAAAATCCAATGTTTGTTTGTCTGTTGTGTCCGATAAGACAAACAGTGTGGTAGCCATAGCGTTTGACTTATCAAGACTAAACTTTGCATGGCGAAAAAATAAAAATCCGAAAAATAGCATATAATAAATTTATATATAAAAATCCAATGTTTGTCTGTTGTGTCCGATAAGTCAAACCGTGTGGTAGCCATAGCGTTTGACTTATCAAGACTAAACTTTGCATGGCGAAGGATGGGAGAACAGTAGTTTTTCCTGATTAAAATGAACTTGAAGACAACTTAAAACAAATCAAAGATTTATTAAAGAAGGTAAGAGAGAGATTTTACAATATTTTGGTGTTAGAATGGCACCCATACCAGCTTCGCAATGAGGCTGCTATAATATAGGGTACCTTGAGTCAAAATTGCCCAGAGTTGGGGCATTTTGAGGTAATAATTTAAAATATGAATTTAAATCAGTTACGTATTGTTCTGACTGTTATTGTTGTAGCAATGAGAACAAGAATGGCGTTATCGAGATATAACAATGTGTGATATCAAAACGATTTCAATGTATGATTTAACAAGATGGCGTCACAAAAAATCATCAATATGTGACGTCATTATGACGTACAATGCTGATGATATCACAAAAGTTTCGACGTATGACGTAACAATGGATGGTATCAAAAACGTCACCAAAGTATATTGTTATAGTGACGTAGAAATAATTTGACGTCACAAAACGTCGCCAATATTCCAACATATGATGTAACAATGCATGACATCACAAAAGTTCCAACGTTGGAGTTATATGACATCATCGTCGAACGAAAAAGTTTTGATTTTTTCAGCTTCCTTACAAGTAAACGACCATTTGTAGCAATAAAAAAAAATCATAAACTATCTCCCTACAAATGATATATCATAAATTATTACAGCCAGAATAAATTTTTCAGATTTTCTTCGAACGAAAAAGTTTTGATTTTTTCAGCTTCCTTACAAGTAAACGACCATTTGTAGCAATCAAAAAAATCATAAAATATCTCCCTACAAATGATATATCATAAATTATTACAGCCAGTATAAATTTCTCAGATTTTCCCGCGCGACGCCTGGGAATTTCTGACACTGGCTTGTAGATAATAAAATAATGTACTTATATATTTATTTTAATGATTGCATTAAAAAGTTATATTTAGCAAGTAATAGCATAATCTTTATATTCTAATTAACTACAAATATATAAACTAAATATATACTTCTAAATTTGTGTTTGTTACATAATATAAATTATCCAATATTTTGTATAGCAAATTAATTTCTACTTTATTGAAAAAGTAAGGAATTTCATTAGACTATTTAACTCACAAATTTTTCTGAAAACTTTCTCATATGCCGTATTATATTAATAAGCAATATATTCTGACAAAATGATTTAATGTATTTATTTTTGTCAGAATATTCTATATTTAATCAACTGTACTCTTACCTTAACAAAAATATTACTCAGAGATAAAGTTTTACGTTATAATAATTAGAGTATATTGATATTTTTCTTCAGAAGTTTCTATTGAATAAATTGATAAACGTTCATAAACGAATTTATTCTTTTAATTAGAATAGTCTCTTCTTCATATTTACTTCATAACAAGAATAGATTCATGCGTAAATTCAATTGAATCAACTATATTTTTCTTACATATAATAATTACCAATAGACAAATCTTTCGCATTCAAAGTTTAATTATTGAAGATAATAAACAACTGTATTCTTCATTTTTACGCTAAAGAATGTAGTATAACATTTAATTTTAAATTTTCGGCCAGAGTAATAATTGTCTACCCTTAGATCTCATAGTAATTGATTATTGTTACAAAATGTTATTTTATAAATTCAGTAGACGTATTTTTCTATAATCCGAGATTGCGCCATAATATAATTATGTTATAAATGTAATTTTCATGTATTCATGCAGTTACAGAAAAGTTAAAAGTCCCATGTAAGCGGAGTGGATTGTAAATTGATGGTATATAAGCTGATGTAGATTTAAACTCCATTCTCCATTTCGCCAATTGAATATATCGCGGATAATACTAATCATTCATAGGCAATATAATCCATGCAGCGGTTTAAATGTGATATATAACTAAAATCAATCAAACAACCAAAATCATTTTGTCTCAGGTTAAGAAGATCTGTTTTTCTTAGTTTGTTTTTGCAATAAATCAATAAGCTTGGATAAAAAAATCTCTAATTACTTCCTACTACTATTTTCTTACAATAAATAGTATCTAAAGATATATCATTCATTTAGATACTGAAATGCCAAAATCTATTTAAACCATACTTAAGCGGATCAAAATCGGTGGGGGGTCAGCTGTGTCCTCCCCTTGTCAGTTTTATTGGCCAGACATGAAAAGGGATATAAGGAAATACTGCGAGAGTTGTACTCAGTGCACGTTATGCAGGCGCCTGGATGGCCACCGACAGGCACCCTTACAAATTTTTCCAAAATTAACGCAAGTTTTTGAGCGAACAGCGCTCGATATTGTAGGACCATTACCTACGACTCATAGAGGGAACAAATTCATTTTAGTTTTTGTAGATCACTTTTCCAGGTATGCAGAATGCATTCCTCTGGCAGAAATATCTGCGAAAACAGTTGCTAAAGCATTCATTACTAACATAGTATTACGTCATAGTGTCCCGAGGGAATTGTTAACCGATAGGGGGCAAATTTTACTGCAAGGGTTATGAAACAGGCAGCGGAAAGTTTAGGAATCAAACGACTTCTAACCACTGCCTATCACCCGATGTGTAACGGAGTGGTAGAGCGCCTTTACAAAACTCTCATAGACATGTTGGCGCATTACGTTCAGAAAGACCAGACACAGTGGGACGAGATGTTAACATATATTTTATTTGCATACAAGACCAGCGTAAACGCCTCAATAAAAGAATCGCCGTTTTTTCTATTATATGGTCAAGATCCGACCTATCCTTTCAATATAGTTACTAGTCCGAATACCGCTACATATGACTTAGAAGAAAATTTCGCAATGGAATTAAAGCTGCGATTAAAAGAGGCACATAATCTTGCCCAGAATTATTTGCAAATTGCCTCCGAGAAGTGAAAGGCTTATCATGGCACCAAAACAAAACCGTATCGTTTTGCGATAGGAGATCGTGTTTTCTTGAGTCAGATGTATATCCCGCCTTTATACGCAAATTTTATCAGAGATTTACCGGTCCATTTCGAATAGTGGAAGAGACTAGTCCAGTAAATTTTATAGTCGAAAATATTAAGACAAAAAAACGCATTCACGTACACGCTAACAGATTGAAACCCGCCGTAGCGAGATTAGAATTTGAACTACCAGCAGACGAGACTGAAGCCAACCGGGGACAGACAGCGCCCGTTTCGGAGACAACTCCCGAGAAATGTGCCGACAATGTTACACCGGGTAAGTGTCCTGTACATGAATTCTCCAAAGTTATTATATTTGTGCCAATTAATTTAATAATTCGTGTTTGTTCGGGGATATCACGTGTTCTTGAGCTAGAACTGGATCCGTGGGACGATCTGTTATTTGCCGCCCTAGAGGCAAATGCTACTCCACGCCTGTACAGAACGAAGAGGCTTCTACGTCAGACATGCAGCCACAAACTTTGCATTCTTATGCGTTACAAAGTGGAGGTCCCGTAAGTGAAGAACCCTGGGTCCATAGTACTTTTAGATGCAACTGCATTCCTAGGTGTGTAGATTAATTATGATGATAACACTTAGATAAAATCTTGTTTCGATTTAAATTTAATATTAAAATATATAAACAATGAAATAATGCGGAAGGGAAAATCGATTTGACATCTTTATTTTACAGATGTGAAACTAATCAGCTATGGAAACCGTAAAGACAACTGTTATCATAATTCTATTGATAATACAGAGTTTTGCGGATGATTTGGTCCTTATAAAAGGAGTGGTGTTTGTGGGACAAGGAAAATTTCTCCTCACCACGAGTCACTGGACCCTTGTTGTTGATATAACCTTCCAGGAATACGACTCCCAATTATTACAAATGCGGGAACACATGGAAATTTTAAAACAATTAGCATGGGAGGTACAATCGGCAACCACTTGGAGTTCATACTGGAACTATACCGCTGCTGAAGTGGAAAATTTGGATCGAGTTCTAGAGGGACAAGACGCTAAATATCGTAACCTAAAGTCATTGGTGACCTTGGATACTGTCGTTAGAGGGAAAAGAGCTCTGATTGACTTAGGAGGAGAACTTAGGAAATTTTTATTTGGGACTGCAACCTCTAAAGAGGTGGAAAACCTGAATAATAGAATTTCACAACTAAAAACTAATCAACAGAGCATGGTACACATATTAGATGCTCAGGTGACAGTTTTGAATGAAACCCTTGCCACGATTAAAGGTAACCAGCGACATATAAAAATGTTGTTAAAACGTCAAGAATTATTAAAACAAATTTTGCAATCTCAGAGCTATTCACTTTTTGTGTGTACAGCTTTACGATATATGGAAAGCACAGTCGCAGAATTCAGGACACAGTTAACTAGTATATGATCAGCAATCGAAATATTAGAGCGGGGACAATTAAGCTCCTATTTCGTATCCAGGCGAACCTTATTGGCCGCATTGGCAGAAATAGATAATCAATTGCCGACCAATATTTCGCTCATAGAACCCGTCCGGGCTGATAATTTATTCAATTATTATCAGTGGATTACGGTTACTGCAATATCACTACCTAATACGCTTAGATTATTTATTGACATACCATTGAAAAATCCAGCTCAATTTTTCGATCTAAAGATCGTAAGTTTTCCAGTATATTATGAAAGTATTAGTACATTTGCATACTACCACACGGATTATCCATTTATAGTCTTATCAAGGAATCGGCACTCATATATTTTGCTCGCTACATATGAAGTATTAAAGTGCTGCTCTGGAACAATATCTATCTGCGCACCCGAAAGTCCGATATGGAGGGACCCCTATCAAAACTGTGAATATGCATTATTCATGGGAAATGATGCGTTAGTGAATTGCCTTTGCGATAAGCGAATAACAGCTACACACCCTTCGATATTCCGTCGATTAGACCGAATAGGCACATGGATTTATTCCACTAAAACTCCACTAAGCCTTGTAGTAGAGTGCTCAAGATCACGTGATATCCCCGAACAAACATGAATTATTAAATTAATTGACACAAATATAATAACTTTGGAGAAATCATGTACAGGACACTTACCCGGTGTAACATTGTTGGTACATTTCCAACAAAGATCCACATGGAAGTTGGCGACAAAACTCATATCGTTTTTCCATTAATAGCAAACATTTTGAATCAGTCGGAAATCGATTTGATGTGCGTTTATAAAAATCTCACCACTTGGGATATCAAATTAGATCATTCGTCAACGGATATATCCTTAAAGATAGCTGAAGTCACATTACAAGATGTCAAAACACGCATTAATAAACTTAAGCACTCAATGTGGATTGAAAATCTGAGTTTACCAAACGCTATCTGAAAGAAATAACTTCGGGAATATTCGGTTTACTTTTAGTGATTGTTTTTGCTCTGCTACTTGCATTTAGAAGGCATGTACAATACATGCAGATGTCTCAAGGTCAAGAGAGGCAGTGACAGCAAAACAAATAACGAACTGCTCGCAGTGACGACTGCCAAATATACGTCTCTCCTGTGTAAGCCTGAAATCATTAGCGAGGACACTAAAACAATCCAATTGCAAGACGCAAATCAACTGACATGTCAGTCTTCATCAAACAAAGACACACATGAAAGTAGACCAAACGAATCGATTCTTGATCTCCGAATTAGTGAGGAAACCCCGTTTTGAATTTAAACGGTCTCCTTATTAAATTTTGCATATATATTTTCCCTTTCATTTTTATTATGTGTACATGTATCCACTTATATAGGTATTCGTCCAGATATTAAGCTAAATAGGACAAATAATATAAATATTCAACTTTTAGCTCGAGATAGGGAACACTCAATACATGCAAAACTTAGGATAGTTCACTTCTTTATTTACAGAATGGCAGCTTCTCTGGATCAAGCATTAGAATGCTCAAAAATTAAGATAGACAAGCTGGCAGTGCTTTACGAATATCCCGTTTGTTATTCAATCTGTCGGCCGCCGTTTTACTTCTGTATAGTTGGGCACTTAGTTTGTTCAACATGCCATCTACAACTAGACAGCTGGTGTCCTACTTGTAGAGAGCTGTTAGATGACAGAAGGAACCTCACCTTAGAAAAAATTGACGTTCTAATAGAATATTTTCGTCTTATGGCTGTCTCCTAATTGCACATGTACAGACGATCCAAGAACACAAAATCGTGTGTAACTACTATCCATGCCAGTGCCCATGCGTTGACCTTCCGTGTCATTGGGAAGGAAAAGTTGACAATTTACTGGGTCACCTGCAGACGAAGCACCCAAAAATAATTTTGTTAGAACTAAGAAAAATTACGATAATGGTGGCTCAAGTCACCTTTACTAACTCCAAGGCACCCTGGATAGTCATTCTTCAGTGCTTCGGACAAAACTTTATTGTCAACATACAAAAAATGATCTTTCTACACACACACACACACACACACACACACACACAAACACACACACAAACACACACACAAACACACACACAAACACACACACAAACACACACACAAACACAAACTGGACATGCAGGTACTACTAATAGGTACGGAAGAGGAGGCACTCTCGTATAGATATCAGGTATCATTCCGCTATGGCTGGAAGCAGACACACGTCAAAGCTCCTGTTAGAGGGGTTCACGCGAACCTGCATCAACTAAGAAAAGAAAATGAAAGCGTCTGTATCGGAACAGAGGAAGTGGCGGGCCTAATGGAGAAGGAAAACGTGGCACTCAATTTAATTATTAAGTAGAACAGGTCTATCACACGGTCCGAATCTGAGGAAACCACTTCTCTCTAGAAAAAGAGAAAAAAAATATAAATCAGGTGTGTAAATATGAAACCAGAATTTTTTAGTAAAAAGTTCACGTTCATCGTATGATAATGGTTACGAGTATTTTATTCAAAGTATTACCCATTATTAGTTATACATTTTTCCCATATTTCTGGCAATGCGTGGATGCCATGCCAAAAAAAATGTTCTTCTTTTGAGGCAAACCAGTTATCGAGCCATTTTCGTATATTTTCGTAGGAAGTGAAGCACTCCTCAGCAAGTCTGTGCCCCATCGATGCAAACAAGTGAAAATCGGATGGAGCCAAGTCTGATGAGTAAGCCTCATGCGAAAGTATTTCCCAATTAAGTGCTTCCAACATTTCCTGGACCCCTTTTGCTTTGTGTGATGGTGCATTATCAAATTAATAATGAACAAACCAAACTTCCCCTGGCGGATAAAGTTTTAAGTTATATTTTAGAATAATAATTATTTTTGAATTACAGCTATGGTGCCACCATCTATTGAATTAATGATTAAATAATTTTATAATTACGTACTAGGGTGGCGCCATCTAGTAATTAATGATTAAACTATAATTTTATAAATTTATTTTCCCGAAATAAAATTTTCGCACCGCACCGGAATCGAACCGGGATCTCTGGGTCAACGCCCCAGCGCCTTAACCAGTTAGACCACGGTGACATGGCGGAAATTCCATTTCGGGAAGCTTAAGTA
>AYEL01050004.1:0-23006 GCA_000484575.1 Olivierus martensii | reverse complement strand
AGACTTGGACAGTAAAAATTAATAGTGAACGATAAATTGTGAAAGCGAAAGTGGACTAAGAAGAACTGTGAGTTATTCTGAATTAAAGACATAAATTAGTGTTGTATAAGATAATTATCGGATTTTGTATTGAATTTAATTATAATGAAACAAGATTATTTTGTTTTGTATGAATAAATTGGACTATACAAAATATAGCTGTATTCACTCTTTATTAATCTTTACGAACTCGTAAACACACAAAATGTGACAATATGATACTCTTTTAATTTATAAATGACATAATGCAAAACAATCAAAATAAAACCCAAAAAAATTTTTTTTGTTTTCATTTAAAAACCATGTAAAAGCAAAACCGTGTAAATTGAGTGCCGTGCAAATCGAGGACTAGGTGTATATGCATTTTATCTTGTCTTTATTATATGTATACTTTTATCTTTTATTTGTAATTATATCCCATATTTCAATAAATTTTAGTTTTCATTTTAAGAAAAAGAATCCGTATACATAACCATACACGTGCAATTAATTGCCAAACGAGTTGAAAAACCGCTCTGCGTTGCCATACATGAATTTGAGAGAGAAATTATAGAATAAGTTCTTTGTATAAAATCTTTTTGGAGGATATGCCTATAAATTTTATTATAACCGTTTTGTTATTATTATTATTATTATTATTATTATTATTATTACTACTATTTTTACAATTTTGATGTATAATTTAATACGAAAATAAATTTGTAAACGCTATCTGGAGACCGAGCTAAAACGAATCTACGACGTAGATCGTTTTGGAAAACGATGGATAGTGTGAGGATCAAAGATATATGAACTATATTTCGCGATATATAAGAAAAATTTAATATATCAAACAAAGAAATTGTAAAAGACAGAAGGTTAAAAACATCGAACAAAGAAACTGTAAATGGGAGGAAGAACTTTAAGATTGAAAAGAAAGCATTTACCGAGTTGCAATGCCCGGTGCGAAACTTGGTCCCCAACGTTGTAAATCTCGAAAACAAAAAGGGATTATGTATCACAGGCAAAGGATCATGCTTGTGCAGGTGTCCAGGGACTATCCCATTTATTATATCACATTTATATTGTTTATTGTTTCCTTTACAAGTGGAGACTCCACCTGCAAAGGAAAACAATAAACAATAGTCGGGAATGCATCAAAGCCCGGGAATTTCGGGTGAGATGTGACGTTTTAGTCCTGAATCAGGGATGTTATAAAAAGGGGATCGACCATCCCATCGACAGAGAGAAGAGAGAGAGAACCCAAGGGAGAACGGGAAAAGAACAGTAGGAGAAAGAAGACGCAACAGTTTTCACCGCCAAGGTTTCACAACCGCTAAACCCATTCCTCCAGCTGCACAGCACTAACAGGGTCAGATCCCATACACAAGAAGAAAGGTGTTCCCCACTTTGTGTCATTAGTTAACGACGAAAAGACTGTCAGAAGCTGTGCACTGTTAGAAGAAGACCGCCAAGAAACCAAACACTGGACGACGATTATAAATAGGTCTCCGTCTAAACAAAGATTTCATTAAGAACTCTGAACTGTAAACGATAAATGTTGCACTATAAAATTGTGTATTAATTCAAGACCTGCAAGGAATCTTCTGTTGTTTAAGGTATTTATCCTCCCTTTATGAGATATGTTGTAATTCTCTCTCTCAAGAATAAAGATCCAAGGTGTTAACCATTTGAGCTGTTTATCATTGTTTCCTTGAGCACCTCTCCATCCTTACTCACTTTAACCCACATCATCA
Source organism: Olivierus martensii (assembly GCA_000484575.1). Taxonomy (NCBI): domain Eukaryota; kingdom Metazoa; phylum Arthropoda; class Arachnida; order Scorpiones; family Buthidae; genus Olivierus; species Olivierus martensii. Next base: position 21,231 of record AYEL01050004.1, on the reverse strand, counting down.
TCCGCTAGGCAAACCCGCCTGTTTTGTCGGCATCGTTTCCAACGAAACTGACTGGTGTCAGATCCTGACGTTGTGTCCACACAAGGCTAAGGCCTGTATAATATTATATCACGCCTCCTGGCATCCCACATTACTATGATCTAAATATTGAATAGGAAAATGCTAGAATAGTTTGAGAAATCAATAACAAAGAAGAACGAAAGACAGCAGAAAAATCAAATATACAAGAAAAGAATGTAGTGCAAAAAAATAGTTAATACACTTAATTCTGTTTTTACACGATAGATATATTCCCGAAGAATACATGTAAAAAAATTTATGTAAAAAAAATTGTATCTGTGGAAAGTAGAAGATTGGTTCCATACCTAAAAAAATCAGAAATAATACAATAAACTATATGAAAAATCATGTTAGAATCTTATCATTTTTACATTTTTTATTTCATAAAGATTGTATATATATATAAATGTATTATATAAAGTGAATTATCATTTAAAAAGAAAAATAACATGTTACTACTTCATGAACACAAAAATTAGGCAAAATAATATGATTTAGACATAATAAGATTTTATTTGTTGTCACTTTGACAATAAATGCATACGTTTGCATAAGACTGCAATATCACTGCTATCATTAGAAGGATCTTAGTCATTGTCTTCTTGCTCTATTGGTGAAATTCTTTCTGTGATCTCTTGAACAAAATTAGCACTAGTCTCCTGTGATGTCAATGTTTCTGTGTTTTTAAGAATGAATTTGGTTATTAATCAATATATTTGTGTTTTGGCTAGGCCATTATATAATTCTCTGTAAAATGCCATTAATGACTTCAGATCACGTTAAAACTTTCTGGCTTGCTCCTCATTAGCATCATGTTTGACAGAATAGTTTGAAAATTATAACTTATCATTTATTGATTTTTTAGCAAGATTAATAAATTTATATGTGCATTTATTTTATTTAACTTTTATTAAATTTTTTACTATTAAACATCGAAAAAGGTACTTCTCACTTTAAATGCCAAATTCAAACTGCAGACAAAATAAATTTCTTGTTGATGTTAAACATATAATTAGGGAAATTCCCTAGAAATTTTTTTCTAATTGGAACCAAAAACAACATGGAAGTGAATAATTGATGCAAATGCCAAATTTACTGTAACATGAAAAGAATTTTTCTTGCAGTTTGGGTTGATCATGTTAAATCAAAATAAATCATGTAAAAAGAGAATGAATTTTTTTCTAATTCATGTTAAATCAAAATTGTGTAAAAAAAAAGAGTATGTAAAAACCGAATTGGGTATACAGTTCTCCTAATTCTGTTTAACACAAACATGAAAGAAAACATTAAGCCAGCATGATGCTAGTGTGCACAATGACATAAAACTGAACAAAGATGTATATATCAGAAGGATGCAAGAAGAGTGCATAGAGCAGCCAATGTGTTTATATAATATAGTATTGTATAGTTTTTTCTGGCATCATAACACTGAAGACTGAAATAAGAAAGTTATAAAAAATTGTGTGTTAATTGCTTTTGTAAATGATATAATAAATAATACTTCTATCATGTTGCCATAGCAACATCATATGATAGACAATGGAATTCAATGCAGAGTTAATTTATAAAATTTGCTTAGTATAAGTTTAAAAAATTTAAAATTAAAATTTTTGTATTCAAATGCATTTATATATTCTTGTTCTAATTTTTAAGTTTAATTCTTTGTTCATCAACTAAGAAGGACTGAACAACTAAAAATGTTATTCAAATATAAAATTTTTATTTACATTGAATAAAAATTGTATCCTGCTGAAAGCTTATATTTTTCACTTATGGATTCTCTATAAACTTGATATTTTTAAAATATTACTCAAAAAGATTTGTTTAAAACAGTAATTTGAAATAAAAAGTTCCAAAAAATTCCAGTGTGTTTTTATTATCATGTCTATAGATGTAAGTGTATTATACAAAGAATTAAGTCAAAAAATGTTATAGGAAAAACCTGATTAGTATAATCATATGGAAAATGATTGAATGTAAACAAAAATTATTTTAATAAACACACACCACACCCATATATATGCATACATTCATATATATATATATATATAAGCATTTCATATTTAGACCATAAGTAAAATTAGGTAAATTTGAGAAATGAAGAATTGTTACTTTAATTAAATTGATGATGAGTGAATGGTAAAATAAAATAACAACATGTAATCATTTTTCAAAAAATAAAATATAATTATCAAATTTTATTTTTTGATAAAATGAATGATCATATTAACTAAGTTTAAAATAACAGCACATTAGTTTAGTTAATAGAAGTAAAGCAGTTTTATTAGTTTTATTATTTGATCTTTGTATTTGAATGATCATATTTTCTGGAGAAATTGCATCATAAATTGAAATCATATGACAAGTTAAGTAACCAGCATATATATTTATATACCTTCAGTAGGAATTAAAAGAAATTAGTAATTTACATAAATCCAGAAATAAACAATATATGAATCATTGAATTATTAGAAATCTACAGAGAATAAAAAATTTTCTGTAAAATACTATTAGGTCAAGGGGCAATTTTCTGATGTTTTTTACAGAGAAGTGAAACTTAAGAGCCTATCTATGAATATATAACAATCAAGAAAGTTAAAATATTCAAAAAAAATTTAAATTCTGTATAAATTGAGTAACTAAATATATTATGTTTAAAATTAAATAAATAAACAACTGTTGTAAAAATCAAAAACAATCATTATCCCAAAAAGTGATATATATTTTGATTATGGAAAATTGATGATGAGTGAATGGTAAAATAAAATTCATAATGAAATATTTCTTACTGCTATTAAATATTGAATAAAAGTACTTATTTGGCTTATTGTTTGCTTTTATTCAGTAATGTCCGTTGGAATTCTTTTTGACGAAATTTTTGTGGTTTTCGATACTAAATTCCTGACATTGAATTATGGTATCAGAGAGTGTCGAAAAACTGAATATGCACCCATCTGAAATGTTGAACGTCAGGTCTGACACCAGGAGCAGTTTAGACATGTTGCTCCAGCATGGTGAAGAACATTTAAATGAGCGCACATCAGGATTATGGCCAAAAAAACTGTGAGCATTGTGGGTAAGCAATGTGTCAAGTCCAGTAGTGAAGTGAGAAATCCGGAAACAATTGACTATTAAACTGTATATAACTAGATAATATATTTTATATAATAATAACAATAATAATAATACAAATAAATAGAAAACAAATATAGTAAGAATAGAAGACAAATAACACACAATAAAACTAATGAAAGTATAAAGTTAAAACCTAATCCTAACCTTAACAGGGGTTTACTGTAATTTAATGCGTGAGAGACAGATAGACCCATGAACATACCCATGAGAGAGAATCTTTTTTTTCTTTATATTTTCTTTAGTTTCTTTTCCAGATAATAATTCCTTTTAGTTTCTTGAACTGAAGACAAAAATACTGACAAACACAAAGACGATGATATCTATCCAAACATGGACATAGTTGAAGAGGAGAAATGAAGAAGGAGTGAGCTGAGCCACAGCTAGAGCCAAGCTAGCTACAACCAGAGCCAGAGAAGAACTCTCTGTAAAACTGTTAAAAATGCTTTCTTTCCTTTTCTACTCCTCCTACACTCTTTAAATTTTCCAATCATGTCAAACTGAAGAGAAGGTTCAAAACAAAACTAAACTCTTCATTCAACAAGGGAAATACTATTTCTTGCATCTCATTGGTGTAGAAAACTGTCAAAATAAAATTACTATAGTTTACTTTAACCAGGACTCATGACCTCAAGCCACTGGATCCCTCGGTTTGTTTCTCTCTCATGTATATTTCATGAGTTTATCTGACAAGTCTAACATTCCATTTCCCTCTCCTGATAAAAAGTTATTCAAAAATAATACAGTTTTCCTGGTTAATTTCGTTAGCTTTACAATTTAAAAATGAAGTTATTAAATATAATCTGTACAATTAATTTAGTTGATGAAGTCTCCAACATGAACTAAATTTATGCTTTTCAAGTTTTATAAATATTTGTTAAAAGAACTTTCCGACAAAATAGAGCTCAGTGAAACAGTTCAACATCACATCACATGATTCATTAGTTCAGTTGTTAATTGTCATTTTTTTTAATTACAATCAGTTCAAATCTGACAATATCATTATTAAAATTAATTAAAATTATAACCATACAAAAATATATTTAAGTAAATGATTGATTAATATATTGTAATGAAAATAAATTATTTAATTAATTAAAAATGGATGCACAACAGTTCATTAGTTTTTAGTTTCTTAAAGATGACTTCTAGATGATTATTATTTTAAATTCTATGAACAAAGTCTGATTCTATTGTTTGTTTGTATTATATAATTGACACCTACAAGTGGTTTGATGTCATAGTTTTGGATTCCATTAGATGAAGAAAAGTAAAATAACAGTAAAATAAAATTTTTTCTTCCACAAAATTCAAATTATATTAAATCATTAGACATACTGCTTATTCTCGTATTCATATTACTTATTTTGATTATCCAAGCACTTCTAGCAGTTGAGTATCATTTAATCTCTTAAGCTAACGTTTTTGATAATTGGTATACCATTTTCAAGCTTATTCTACCATCGAACTGCATTTCTTGTTCTTAAAACATTCTATTCTAAGATGCAATTTTTCAAATAATCGGTTGTCATGATGATTTCGATAATGTGACGTAATATAAGATATTATTCGTCTTTCCCATCTTTCCAAACTAAAAATTAATGTTTTTTACCGTATTTACCGTGAATACGGAGACGAGGGGTGTTATCGTCCATTTGTTAACGTGTCTACCACGTAGTTCCATGACGGGGGAAGGTCTGTTGCAGTCCTATTATTTAACAAGGTTTCTTTCTTCTGTCTAGCCTTTATCTCCACAGTTTCTGTTGTCAGGGCCTGCTTAATTCTTTTTAGCAGTCTAATGATCTTCGCTTCCTCCCATTTAATCTCTAAGTCATTGCTATATGCCTCAATCGCTAGCGCCATCATCATTCTCCCTTTGTTTAAGTCCATTTTATGTTCGTCAAACCTGTGTGCTAGGGTCCTAGTAGTGACACCTACGTATGAGGTGGATGAATTTGTGTCCTTGTTTAACATTGGTATCTTATAAACACCTTGTTTCTCTACTTCTTTTCTAGGGTCTTTTTCATTTCTAAGCAGTTCGAACACTGTCGGTGCCCTTTTTTACGGCGACTTTTTTGTTCATCCTCCTAGCAGCCTTGTCTACAAATCCAAAATTCCTCAAGTTATATGGAGTTACTATATAGCCTTCTTGTTGTGTTTGTAGTGCCTTGCTCCATGTCCGATTATTGTGCATTATTTCGTGTTTTTGTTGTACCTTCTTTTTGATACTTTCCATAAATGGTTTTAGTGTACCCATGTAGTTCTCCTGCCTGTTGGATGTATTCTAACTCTCATCAGATCTGTGTCATTTGTGCAGTATAAGAATGCTCTATTGTAAAAATATCTGAAAGCTGTTTTTTTGTAAGCGACCGGGTCCCGGGACCAATTAGGTATAAGGACCAGTTCGTACGTCGGTTTCCGGTACACTTCTGTTTTCACTCTGCGATCCATTACAGTTATATCAATATCAAGGTAGTGTATGTTGTCGCAACTGGTTTGCTCCATTTTTAATTTAAGACCATAACTTTCTATGGTGAAAGCTTTATAAAATAAGTGTAGTTCCTCGTCTTCAGTTCCTTTATTCCATATTAGTAGTATGTCGTCAACGTATCTAACAAATAGTTTCAAATTAGGTTGAAATCTCAGTAATATTTGATTCTCCGCTCTTCTAATTACCATTTCGGCTAGGGGGTCTGCCATCGGACTACCTATAGGCACCCTTGTTGTTTGCTCATAAATCTTGTCCTTAAATCGGAAGTATGACCCATATAATATACACAATATCCTTAAGAAGAGAGGGTATTTCACTGGCTCGGGGAAGATTCTCAACCATAATCCTGTAGAACTCAATACATGTTGGTTCTAACCTTAAGTTCGGATAAAGGCTCTCATAATCGTAGGTAGTTAAAATGTCGCCACTTTCAAGTTTGGTTCATCATAATTTCTTAAGAACGTTTAATGTTGTAGAGCCTCCTTTTTGGTTTAATACATTTGTACACCACTTTGCAAGGGTTTTTTCTAAGTTAAATGTAGTTGCATTCCTTTTTTCTACTATAGGTCTTGCTGTCAAGGGGTTCTTGTGGGTCTTTAAAGTAAGCAAATAGACTTGGGCATGCTGGTGCTATAACTTTTTGTTGTTTTCAAACTGCCGGGAATCGTTTATGCCTAATTAATCTATCCACCTCTGCTGCCCTCTTTCTAGTGGGATCTTCCGTTAGCAATTTCAGTTTAGTTTGTTTAATATTACGGTTTTAGTTTAGTTTAGTTTGTTTAATTATGGTTTAGTTTGTTTAATTTGACGAACATAAAATGGACTTAAACAAAGGGAGAATGACGACGGCACTAGTGATCGAGGCATATAGCAATGACTTAGAGATTAAATGGGAGGAAGCGAAGATCATTAGTCCGCTAAAAAGAATTAAGCAGGCCCTGACAACAGAAACTGGGGAGATAAAGGCTAGACAGAAGAAAGAAACCTTGTTAAATGATAGGACCGCAACAGACCTTCCCCCGTCATGGAACTACGTGGTAGACACGTTAACAAATGGACGATAACACCCCTCGTCTCCGTATTCACGGTAAATACGGTAAAAAACATTAATTTTTAGTTTGGAAAGATGGGAAAGACGAATAATATCTTATATTACGTCACATTATCGAAATCATCACAACAACCGGTTATTTGAAAAATTGCATCTTAGAATAGAATGTTTTAAGAACAAGAAACGCAGTTCGATGGTAGAATAAGCTTGAAAATGGTATACTAATTACTGAAAACATTAGCTTAAGAGAGATTAAACGATACTCAACTGCTAGAAGTGCTTGGATAATCAAAGTAAGCAATATCAAATTATATTTTTTTAATATTCAATTTTTATTAATTACAAAGGATCTCCAACTTATGATGGTAATTATTTACAATGAAGATCTGTATATATAATGACCACCATCAACAATTTTGTAATAATGACTGCCAATTGATCAGATGACCAAGTAGCCACCAGGATGGAAGCATGCTGTTTTCATCATGGAATATTTGTATTTAATTTTAGGTTTCATACTTTCAGATTTTTTTCAAATGCCCAGACTTAGTCTATTTAATATTATTTTTCACTTAATTGCCCACTTTTTATCATGGATATGGGTGGCTTGTGATGAGTTTTGGATGTTAGCCACTAATCAAGTAATAAGGAAAGCAGCATATAATACAAAAGAAAAAATGGTGTCCATGCTGTCATCATGTCTTCAATGTTTCTTCTTTTTTTTATAAAAATTAGATTTTTATTTTAATTCAGAAATGTTTCCTGAAATATCTGTGAAAAAATCATATATGATAAATTAATGTACTTGTCCAAATTTGATTTTGGGCCTACCCTGGAATGAAATTCAGATCCCATGCCTCAAAATTTTTTGATGGGTCCACCCAGATATCAGTCCCCCTAATATAAAATCCTTCTGATTCTTTCAAAGATGTGGGTCCACAGTTTGTAGTAGACCTTGGAGTGGATTCCATTATGTAATAATTAGCTAATGTTTGGGAAGTGGCATTAAAAAATGATGGTTTATTTTTACTAAAAACTTGGTTAGATGAATTTAACTGTCAAATCACATTGGATACTTTTAGCACTGCCACTGTTATGCTACTACAGATTGTTTGTCATCTATGCTCGAATCAACAAGAAGATTGAAGGATTAGGTTCAATGGGCTGGCCCAGACCCTTTTCTGAAAATCAGATGTCTGAGATATGGAATTGAACCTCTATTTTCTAAGGCAATGGTTTACATTCAACTTTTTTCATAAAAAATTGGTATGTCCCCTCATTTTCATAATAGTCTAATTTTATATATACTTTCTACTTAGAATTTAATGCTATAAAACAATATACTACATTTTGTATAAATAAAGTTCTTATATATAAAAAATATACATATTTATTATGGTGTAATAATTTTTAATACAATTAAATTTTACAAAAAAAAAAAATGAAAAATAGAATACATGTTTAATGCAACATAATATTTAATGTGATGAGTGGGCTTATTTTTCAGCACAAATTCTCTCAAATCGATGTCAATGAAGATCACTACTCACAATTCTTTTTCGATCACTAAACTAGATTGATATTTTGTCTTTAAAACAGCTACAGCAGAGAGTTTCTGGGTACATGGATATATGTACTGTACTTATAACCCTTTTGCTGATTAATTTTTTTGATGCCAATTTGAATTTATTTTTTGTTTTGTTTGTTTGTCTCAAAAATGATGTTTTTGTTAATTCTTGCATGCCCCCTTTGCAATATGGGCTCGCCTTACAGTTGGAGCATCTACTAGAAAAGTATGCCCCACAGTTTGGAAAACTCTGCTCTAAGGTAATAAACAATTGCTTTATCAGGCAGCTGTCTGGTGACACTAGATACTTGGATACACAAATATAACTTATATATACCAAATAAAAACAAAGACAGCATTTTCTTTACTTTTATTCACATAAAATGCTGATAGGCATGAGATTACATGTTTTCCTCATTTTAAAGAGTAAACAGCATTTATTCAATATTACTGTACTCAACTACTTTTAAAAAAATTGAGTATTTTGAACATTTTGATGGTTTGGGATCATAACCACCATTTATAACATTATACCTGTAAAAAGTTATGTTCTGAAAGATGACAAATTTTAACTACAAATGAAATATATGAAAATTTGGTGTACAAAAATCTATGCATCCCCATCGCAGGGACTCTTTGTTCTTAACTCATACATAATAATTTTGTTCATGCAATAGATCATCGAAATCAAGAATTTGATGGACATAGTATACGACCACTTGCTTTTGCATATAAAGAAGAACTATATAAGGAACAGCTGAGGAGTATTTTCGTTCTTGTTCTTTTTTAGAACAGATTTAAATTTAAAACATAGAAACGTCTGTTTATCTTTCAGATTACCGCTAAAAAAAATCATTTCATAAAGTTAAGAAAAAATAAAATAAAAACTATAAAGCCTAAATTAGGGTTCGTTCGTTTGATAAACCTTTTCCAATGTGTTTTTCTTCAGTTACTTAGGGCGTATTTCCAGGCCACGGTATGCAAAATTTCAAAAAAATCGGTGACCCGAATGTCTGAACCTCCCCTTGTTAGAATATCGTTTTCGGCTATTTCCAAAGCCATCATCAACTCACAAATCATTCTTAAATTCTAATAACAGATATGTTAAGGAACAGCTGAGGAGTATTTTCGTTCTTGTTCTTTTTTTAGAACAGATTTAAATTTAAAACATAGAAATGTCTGTTTATCTTTCAGATTACCGCTAAAAAAAATCATTTCATAAAGTTAAGAAAAAATAAAATAAAAACTATAAAGCCTAAATTAGGGTTCGTTCGTTTGATAAACCTTTTCCAATGTGTTTTTCTTCAGTTACTTAGGGCGTATTTCCAGGCCACTGGGAGCCCTTCTTTATCTCTTTCATTTACTATGTTCTCGTGTCGGCTTTTTTCGTATATGAGTAGCTTCTCCGTTGTGTATATTTCATCTGGGTGTGCTACCGTCTTAATAATCTCAGCCTCTTCCCATTTTATCATAACGTTTGCTTCGTATGCCCGTCTTGAAAGCGCTGTTGTTAGTTTTCCTGTACTGATATTTTGCCTATGTCCTTTCACTCTCTCTCTTAGATTTCTTTTCATAGCACCTATATATATTTCTTCTCTATTTTTGTCATTGTTCAGCAGTGGTATTTTATAAATTCCCGAGCTCTCTCCCTTAATGTAATTATCTTTGACGTTCCTTAAGGCTTCAAAGATTGTTCTTCCTCTTTTGTAGGCTGGCTTCCATTTTGTCTTTTCTAGAATTCTTCCGACAGTTTTAGAGGTTCTCATTGCTTCTGGTATTACTTCATATTTAGTGTTAATCTCTTGGTTCTGGGGGGAGAGGACTGTCCCACTAGGTTGTTAACTTTGTTAGTCGAATTGTTCTCTTTCAATAGTTTTCTCACAAGTGCCTCCATATATCCATGCTTAATTGCTATATCTATTATGTTTCTAATTTCCTTATTCCTTAGATTGTTACTGCTGCAATGGGTGTTAGCCTTGTTGATACCCTCTCGACGTGGGGCCCACCTTGACGTGGTGAGAGGGCTTACCGGCTGTCACTATGCTTGTATCTGTTTTGCAGCCGGGCCGATACTTTCATAGTGACAGGGATTAACAAGTGGCTCCTAGAGTTTGGCGATGTCCAGGTGAAGAGGACCCCACACTCCCAACAGGCGTGTGCAGACGTCAGTGTGACTAGCGGCTTGTCGAAAGGGGGTGGTGGCCTGAGTAGACAGCCGCGGGGAATCCTAGGCGGATAAATTGCCACGGACCTCGTTTGACTTTCTATAGAGTGGTCCTGCAGCAACAACCTGGTCGGCCTGGGTTTTCGCCCTCGCCCACGCCCCCAGGGGGCTGTCCTTAGTGAAGCCTGCAGCAACAACCTGGTCGGCCTAGGAACGATCTCCAGCCTCGGCCCCCAGGGGGCTGTCCCTAGTGAAGAAATTCCTATAGGGTCGGTAGAGCCTGGCTGCACCCACCCCTCGCCGATGGGCGCTCTGTGGTTCGTCATGCGACCGTCCGAGTCCCTACGGGTCGGGATTAAGAATTGGCCCATTGTATGCCCTGCATGAATATTGTCCAAAAACGTTATGTGCCAATAAAAAGTTTGTTACCTTGCTAGTAGTGCTTTATACAGTTCTTCTTTATATGAATTTGATGGAATTTTGAAATCATCCTATCACAAAACTACTGATCTAGATTATATCTAGTTCCTTTTTTGATTCAGATAAACGGGAATTTTATCGTATTGTAATTATAAAATATTTTATTGTAATAGTTTTCTGATTAGAAAATAGATGTATCTTCTCTTACATACTTAGAGGATTGCTCATATATCTATTCAAACAATACAGCAACTAGTTAAATTAGGACTTAAACAAAATTCATTTGGCAAAAATACTTTTTGGAAATTCTGATTTTAAATTGATTACTTAAAATCCCTTTTAAACTTTCCTAAAAATATTTTTGGTAAATAAATTTTGTTTAGGTCCTAAGTATTGAATTGGTTTGCCATTTCTGGACCAATATATTTTATATCTATTATATTCTAGGGAATATTTTTCTAAAGGATATTCTTTAGAATACAATAACTGTTTGTTTATATTATTTATGTTTTCAACATTGATGGAACTGATAACGGCCAGAAATAGACAAAAATGTTTTTCAGTAAAGTTTTCTCTAGTTTCCATCATTTTATTACACTGCTTTTACTTAATCTATAATTACCTTTCAGCTCGTTAAGCAGGGTAAATTATCTCTTCTATTTCTTTTATAACTTTCGATAGTTATAAAAGAAATAGAAGAGATAATTTACCCTGCTTAACGAGCTGAAAGGTAATTATAGTTTTCTCTAGTTTTCCTACTTACTGTAGAGCTGAAAACTTCATTGTGCATTGATAAAGCAAGTTAAATGAATTTTAATATTATTAAAATTCAATTAATTTGCCTTATGCCAATTAAAATTCAGTTACATTATTTCTCACTTTTAATTAGATTTTTTAATTTATTTTCGAATAATAATTTTTTTACAAATTCTTACAGGGAGATTTATCAAAAAGAGCATCAATTATTATTGATTGGTCTATAAAGGTTTGTAATATATAAATTTTATATAATTTAATTATAGAAATTTGAATTTATAATTCTTTACTGCATAAAATTTTTTTAATATTTAATAAACAGCCAAATGAACAAAAGAAATATGAAGAAATGTTTAATTCTTTGGGTCCTGTTGGTGATCGTTTGCCAGGAACAAAAGTTAAACCTGTAAGTACAGTTTGTTGATGATTATAATTTATGTTTTAATAATTTATTGATTAGTTCATAAATAATTTATAAATAATAAAATTTTCAATCTAGTGCTTTAGAAGATAATAAATTTACTAAAAAATTCTTTAAAAATTAATTAAAAACGTTTTGGCAATTACTTGCCCTCTTCAGTTGCATAAAATTTTTATGAGATAGTAAATGTAGACAATTCTACTATACTATTTAAAATTAAATACATGTGCATTATATAACATTAATAAAAATTTTAATGTCTCTTTTGACCATATGATTAAAAAGTTTTTAACAAAATACTATTTATTAAAATTAAGAAAATAAAACTACAATTAAAATGCAAATGTTTCTCTCTCAGTATAATTAATTTCTATGTTTGTTTCATGGAAAACATTTCCAGGCTTCACTAATTGTGCATAGGTATAACTTATTAGTTATATTAACTTCTTTTTATTGATTGTTATATTTTTGATAATTTTTACTTGCTTTGGTTCATTTACATTTTTAAACAGTTTTGTCTCTTTCCAGTCAGCTTCTACTTTCACACACAACAGATCTTTGTGGCAATGCTGTCATCTGGGTATTATTTTCTATGTCACTTTTCTATTCCTCTAACCTTGTTGACAGATTTCTGAATGTATATCCAATATAAAACTTTCTATTATTTAAATATTTGTTTTAAACAGAAATCTTATAGACACTGGCTTTTCTACATTCTTCAGTCCAATCTGTATTATTCTGTATCATATTGTACAGTGTATTATATGTAATAAAAACCAATTTAATTCCTGTATTCTTGTCTAAAACTCTCTTTAAATTCATTATAGGCTTGTTAATGTTAAAATTATGATATCTACTACCAACTTGTCTTTGGTTTATTTTTTCCCTGTTGTTTCCACTTTTTTTATTTTTCTCCATAATCTTAAGATTGAACAAGTTCTATATCCATTAGCATTTGCAAGAAACATGCTAAAGATAAATTAGCAATTGAAATTACAATATTAACATTAACAAATCTATGATGAATTTAAAGATTATAAAGAAGAATACTGGAATGAAATTGATTTTTAATAGAAATATGATTAATACACTGTTCAATACAATATGGAATGATAAAAATTGAATTGAACAATGTAGAAAAGCCAGTGTCTATGAGATTTCTGTTTAAACACATTGGTGATGGTATGACAACACAAAGACATCAGAAATTTCATATCACATGTATGGGTATGTGATGATATGTAGCTGCCTTAAAACCAATTATAAATATTTTTCATCCATAAATAGCAGACTGTATTTTTTTTCTTATGGCTGTGTTTTGAATGAAATATTGCAGATAAATGTGTAGCCATTTAGATGAATCACATCAAGGCGCACGGCAGTGTGCCAGGCCAAGTTTGCGAAGCGCACACTGTGTGTATATTTACACCAACCAACTTAAGCTATATTTGCCATCTCCATAACTTTGCTTCCGATTAAGGTAGTAAAACGAAAATTGTATATGTTGTTAAGCTTTATTCCCTCACAACCCTGTAAAAATTTCAAGCTTTAATATCAAAGTGTCTAGGAGATAGAGGCCCCAGAAAATTGCAAATTTGGGCACTGACTCATTCATCAAAATTATATAGTGCTTTCTGTAGACATAGAAATTTGAAATTTAATACAAATATCTGTCTTAGGATACAGGTAAAGGAAAAATTCTGAAAATGTCAATTTTTCAATTATTTAATGACTTATTCACTTCACCCCAAGCGATTGAACACGTTGTGTTGCATCGCATCTGGCAGTGCGGCGTTGACTATATAACAATCTTTTTTAATGAATATATTGATAAATTTAATGAATACTGTATATTTAGTGAATATAATGAATATATCAGTTATTACGAAATACTCTCGAGGTTCTAGTCGAAGACATACTTTATCACCTGTATTAAAACACTATTAATACGAAACGGATAATTCACAAACATTGGTTAAAAGGAAAAAATGGCATGGCACAAAGAATTATTTAGCTATTATAGATTATTATTTATTTAGCGTGTTTATTCAATATAACAAAAAGTACTGATATCCCACCAAAAACATAAATGTGAAAAAATGAGCCAAGTTCTATTCTACCAGTTTGTTTGGTCACCAAAAGAGTAGAGATCTAAAACAGGTGCCAAGTTCCATTCCAACCCAAATGTCAAAAAATTAGATTTAAATACTGAAATAAATTCATTATAGCGTCACTTTCAAGCTTTTACTTGGCAAGTTTTTGAATTATATTAAGTAATTACCCAGCTATCATAGATATTAAAACTTTCCAATTAAAAGCCTGAAGATATGACACTGTATTCAATTTATTTCAGTATTTAAATCTCATTTTTCGATATTGGGGTTGAAATGGAATTTGGCAACTGTTTTAGATCTCTTCTCTTTTGGTCGCCGAATAAACTGATAGAATAGAACTTGGCTCATTTTTTACATTTTTGTTTTTGGTGGGATTTCATTTTTTCGTAAATACATGTTTATTTATATTTACAAAATATATAATGCAAGAAAAATATTTACCATAAGTTAATGATTTGTTGTGATTCACGTTCAGTTGTTCAAGGCAGTACTTGTACTGCCTATCTCGGCTATTGTTACAGTTGCTTCGGCAACACAGGGTGCAAGGGGCCGAGGTTGGAGGATCTCCAGCTCGGCAGGCCTGCTGGACCAGTGTGGCCCCCTTGCTGAAGTGGCGCAGAGGTGGGGTTCTCTTCCTCGCCGACAGCTCAGGCAATGATTATAGCCGAGTTCCATCTCGCAGAAGGATCCCTGTAGTGCTATCTAAGCGGAGCAGGGCCATGTTGCCTTTTTAGGCGCAATGTCTTTTGATCTATATGAGCCTATGAGCCTTGTTGATATATGCTTTCAGAGCCGCCTTCTTATACCTCCAAGCATCATTAGACCAGTTAGGGATTATCAGAGGGATCGCACCTGTTTTCCTATAGACGGTTGTATGCAAGGTTGTCTCCCCTATCTCAATATTTACATCTAGGAAATGTATTGCCTCCTTTCCTTTTTGGTCCAGGGATAGTTTTAAGCCATACACAGCATCTGAGAACATTTGGATTAAATCTTCTGAGTGGTCCGTGTTTTTCCAAATTATGAAGATGTCGTCGACATAGCGGATGTACAGATGAGGGAGTCCCCTCGCAGGGCAGCTAGCAGAAATCGTAATACGCTCCCTGGAAGAAACAAAAGTACGACCACTACTAATAGCAGCACACCTGTACCTCCACTATGTCAAGCAGCAGTAACATTCTAAGGAATAAGGAAATTAATTCTCAGCTGTTCCTTAATATATCTGTTATTAGAATTTAAGAATGATTTGTGAGTTGATGATGGCTTTGGAAATAGTCGAAAACGTTCCTCTAAGATAAGATTTTTAGTAAATAAAGTCTGCTTGGACTGCTCACAAGTGCTATAGTTTGGTTTATTATTCATATTCTAATGTAGCAATAATATCAAATATATTAATAGGGACTATAGATAATACTTAAAGTATGTTTGGTCATCTACATGATCTATGTTAGCAGATGAAAAAATAAAATAAGCCAAATGTTTGATTTATTATTATTTTACCTTGCTTAAATGCACATGGTATTATAATTATTCAATCTTTGATAAAACAATTTTAATTTAATATCTGAAAATATTTAAATAATGAATAATATGTAATTAAATTTATTACCGGTAAATTTTTATTTACAATATTTAATAAATAAACTTTATTTTAGATATTAACAATTCAGTAAGGAAATAATAATCCTATTTTAATAAAATAATATAGAAAGTTATTTACAGTCTATTTTGATTTAAAAAAATAAATCAAAATAGGCTGTAAATATTTAAAAAAGAAAAACCAAGCACTAAGCAGAAATAAACCTTTATTTCACAAAGGAACACTTTCGACCATTCTCCACTGGTCTTCGTCAGCTAATTTATTTGATTAGCTGACGAAGACCAATGGAAAATGGTTGAAAACATTCCTTTGTGAAATAAAGGTTTATTTCTGCTTAGTGCTTGGTTTTTCCTCTTTACTCTGATTAGTTGCAGAATGTCTATGGCTTTAGGCTGTAAATAACTTTTTCTATAAAATTTCTAATAAATCTATCATATCTTTATATTTTTCCTTTGTCACAGGACTGATATTGCATATAATGAGAATAATTGGATGTTTCATATATTTTTGGCCTTTTCCTTTTAACTATGCAGTATTTGTTTTGCTGCCATAAAAGATCCATAAATACAGAATTTTGCTTCATCATTTAATGATGCCATATAAAACATTTTTAAAAATCTTATCCACATTATTTCTGATCAGTTAACAGGCTCTCTATCAGTATTTCTGGTTCATCTTATAATTTGATTCGTCTAGTTGCTTTGTTGAAAAAATTGTCTTGAATCATCCTATATACTGCAAATAGAGCTTTTTTAGAACATTGAGATATTAACTTAAAATAATCTTCAGGAATATGAATAATCCTGCTTTTCTTATTTCCATCTTGACAATCTTAATTCCAAAATTGTCATCATTTGACAAAAAAATGGCTAGATATTAAAAATTTATCATCAGTTGTTTCAATTTTATTATCAATAGACTGAATATTTTCATCCATGTCAATGCCAGCTTAATATAATTTTGTCGTGAACAGATGTCATCATAAACTATCACATGGTTTTGATTTGTGACATTTCTTAAATATTTTGTGCAACATGACACTATTTTTTGCAACCCTTTAGATGCAGTATTGTCTTATATCAAACATACATAGTAAGATTATCACAAAAATTCTGAAAACTTAAAAGTTTTTGTGAGTTATCACTTGGAAGTTAAGCAGTTTATCAGATTTATAGAACTATACGTCATTTCTTAGCATCTTGGCAATTATTTAAAAATTTTAAATAAAATCGACACTGTAAATGAATATCGTTAGGTACAGTAACAATAGACTCTTAAGTAGATGCACACTTACCAGACTCACAACGAGAGATAAACCTGAAAAATTACCAGTACAATAAAATGTTATAATTTTTATATGAGGAATTCAAATCCTACCATGAACAATGAACAAGAATATCTCCCAGTACCACATCACCTAAGGAACCTGAGAGTTCTGAAGAATATAGCTAAGAAGGCAAATAAAAAAAGCGGACTCCGACATTATTTAATATGCTCCGGAATGATAAAGACCCTCTTACGGAAAAAGAGCACAAAGGAAGATACAGAATACCTATCAGAGAGGTCCAAACAAACCAGAATGCTGCATATGTTGGTATCACAACCAAAACGCTAAAGAAGCGAACAGAAGAACATAAAAAGGATATCGCCAAAGCAAAGCTAACAACAACCCTTGCAGTAGAAGCTTTCTCTAAAGACATTGAAATATCATGGAACCAAGCGAAAATAATAAAATTGGTACCACTACACACACAACCTGTAATCATAGAGTCACTAGAGATTGTTAAAAGAAAAGACTCTGAAAACCTGATAAACGATAGGATAGCTTGGGATCTGCCCCAAGCCTGGAGGTATGCCATATGAGTGAAGAAAGATAAGAATATGAACAATGAGACAAGAGGGTGTCCTGTTTCGATACCCACCCCTCCATAAACTTTATTACCAATCATATGTGAGCGCATTTATGTGTAACTTTAATTAATTTTATTTTTCTTCTCATGTTAACATAATTTTTTGTTTTTTATGATGTATATTTTATCAGTTCATATAAGCTATTTTTAAATGTTTAAAACTAATTGCATACGTTTTGGTCGTCATAGCAACTATAATTTATATTTTTAAGTTGTTTTGTTGTACATCCTTCTGATTTGAAATCTGTTACGAATAGAATCCTATTTGAAAATGGCATAAAAGCCAAAAATGTTTGTAGTTTGTATTAAATAAATGTGTTGCTCTTTCTTAACATATTTTCTAGATATACTACTAACATAGTTCTAGAATTCTAATAATATAGTACTGTACTTAATTTCTAGTAACATAGTTCTAAGCTTCTACTTAACATAGAATAGGTTATTACTACTCCTCTATACAGGGTTACTCTCATACATGTCATCATGTAGGTTGAGTTTTAATAGTTCTTTGCTGCTTCTACTTTTCACATTTAATTTTGGCCCATTTCTCCCTTAGTACTCTATTTAAGTGCAAAGGGACAATAATAATTTAGCCACCAAGCTTACCATACAAAAGAAAAACAAAGATTTATTCTAACAATGGCTGTTCTCTAATGAAACCTCAATAAAAGTTTGAAGGAATTTTCACTTTATTAAATAAATAAATAAATATATATTTTATTACTATTATTAAAATCAAGAATTTTTGTATTTAATTATAATATAATCAAACATAACAAAAAATATATAATTAATGTCTGAAAGTTCAGTACCTTTCAATGATGCAATATCTATTTCTAGCACTTAAGTACGATATGAAAAAGCTTTATTGCAGTTATTATATAAACACAAACATTTACGGTTAAAAAGAACTCGACTCTCAACAGCAGTACATACATTACATACAGATATTATGTTTGTAAGATTTCTGTTTAATTCTTAATGTTATTAAATATTACACAGTATATGTATGTAATATATATAGTTGATGAGGGTCAACAGACTGAAAGTGTTTCTGTGTTTATATATCATCTGTAATAAAGTTTTTTCATATCCTACCTAAGTGCTAGAAATAGAAAAAAATTTATATTAAAAAAATTATAAATTAGAACTTTATCCCAATATTTTTTGCTAAGTTATTTATAAATATTTATTTTTACCCAAGGCTTTAGACTATATAACATAACTAGAAAGGAATTTTTGTATAATTTATTTTCATGCAAATGTATTTTTAATTGAGAAAAAGAAATTGAAACTTACCAATATAACCAGCAGCAAATGTAACAACAAGTTGCTCAGGTTTAGAACACTGATCACGAGGCTTTGGTACAACATGCTTTTATAAGAGTTCAACAGTTCGTTCAAAGCATGCAAATTTCATCATTGTATAAGGGATTTGTCTCATCCATAATGGCGTAATTCCTTTATAAAAACTAAATGAATTATACATTATTATTTTTAAATATTATAAATGCAAATATTAAATTTAATAAAATATCACATCAAATTACCCTTTGAGTCCTTCATCCTTCCAAATCATTGGTGCTACAACTCTAAGCATTGGTGGACAACCAGGCTGAGTTTGAATACGTACTTTAACAGCTTCCATAGGGCATAAAGCAATATCAGCAAAAAATTCTGCAGATGCACTTGCTGCTAAATATAATGATGTTCTCCAAGTATAACTTAATTCCTAAATTGATTGAAATATTTAAAAACAAAATTATTAAAATTAGTTTCTATTTGTTATATAAAATGGCAATAAAAATAGATCAACCAACCTCTCCAAGCATTCCACTATATAATATCTTAAATATTTCATAGAATCCAAACTTTCCTAAACCTTGCATAGAATAACCAATAGCTGTTGGTGCCCAACCTTTAACAAGTCCTCTAACTCCATCTTCATGTACTGTTACCGAAAATCCATTAAAAATGCTTTTATATTTAGCAGGATTTGTCTAAAATTCAAAATAAAATAGCCTTTTATTATAATTATAAAATAAAAAAATACTTAAAATGAGAATATATTAATTTTCAAATATATCAAAAAATATCAGGTACATTATTATTTATTAATTAAAGAATTCTTTTACGTGATGTATTAAAAATAAATAACTTAGATTATTTAAATTTCAAGCAAAGCAATCATTGTTATGTTAAATATCATCTGAATTCTCTTGCAACATTAATAATATAACATAGACACACACAAATAGTAAGCTATTGTTGTTAGTTTTATTTACAGAAACCTGTGTTGAGTTGAAATTTCTGAACTGAAATTACTAAAAATCTATTATCTATGATAATATAAAATTTTAAAAGATTTGTCATTTTACATTAGACAATTCCAACATTCCAAAACAGATTTCAAGATTTTAACAATAATATTTTATAGTGTCCAATTATCTGAAATGCTTCAAAAACTGGTTATATTCCAAAACATGGCAAGATTATATATCAGATTCAATATGTCAACTTTATTGAATGATAATGTTTCAATAAACCAAGTGTTCACGTTCTCACTGATTCCTGAGCATAGTCCTAGCTGTATTCGTTATCATCATATATTTCAATCACCCAACAGATTAGTTAAAACTGTAAATAACATCAAACATTCAATACATAATCTTTCCATTTAATTGTCATAGTATGAAAAGAGATTCTACAGTCTAATTTAGAACAAATTCCAGTCAGTTTCACCCTACATGATTTCATTAAATCTTTTTTTACCTATTATTCAAATATTTTTATTATAATCTTGATATACATTTTTGAATTTTCTTCACAAAGAATGTTATATTAACATTAAACATATCTGTCAAGATAAAAGCAACTTTTAACTTTCAACACATTAATGGACATTGGATAAAACATTTCCTATGTGAAAAAAGTTTTTCATATGTAAATTTTATTCTGTAGCCATAGTTTTTTTAATATATCTTAGCATAAATTGAAGAAAGAAATGCCATATTTATTTGCATAATTCAAACACCCGAATTTTTAACATCAAATTTAAAAAGTATGTATGTCCTTGAATATTTTCCCATTTAATACCATATTTTGTAAAATTTGTTCCATGAATTAGCAAAAACTGTTATGTTGATATTTGAAGAGCCTTAGTACCATGTTGAATTGTGCTATGTGTAATTATGATTTTCTAAAATAAAAGTAACAACTAATAATGGTTGCTATTTTTATTTAAGAAAATCCTAACGGCATACAGACGAAAATGTAGATGAAATAAGTGATCTGAAGTGGACTATAGTTCCAAAGAACAGAACAGTAATATATAACAGATCACAGTAAGTTATATTTTAGCTAAATAAAAAAACTGATAAATAAAAACCCATTGTTTTATGAAGTTTTAAACTTTTTGCAAAGCATACACACTTTATTTAGCTGATAAAATTATGGTAAAAAGCATATGAATTATGTGAGTTAATATGGTAATATAATAATAGTAATAATAATAATAATAATAATAATAATAATAATAATAATAA